>WTSP01007752.1:0-34271 GCA_025331215.1 Actenoides lindsayi | reverse complement strand
AAAGTTTTCAAGGAAAACAGGCTTCTAAGTCCATAAATTACTTCTGAAAGCAGGACTTGAATTCTAAATAACTTTGCTTATTTTTTTACATGCCATTCATTTTGTAGAAAACTCATGGGGAAAATTAAGATTCTAACTTTTAAAAAAAAAATCCTACCTATCTGCTTTGACAAGTCTGTCACCTTCCTAGGAGGAAAACAGGCTACAATGTGGTAAGGAGGAAGTATTGTTTTGATAGACCCCAACTGAGTGAGGGCATTATTGAGATGAAATTCAGTTTCGAAAGAAAACACCTTTAAAGGATCTTCTTTCTTTCTCCAGGACCTCCATTGAGCTGTATACAGAGTTTACACAGTCATTGGCTGTTTGTGTCAGAGGAAGGGAATTGTTATGAAGAACTAATCTTGCACTTTATTTGGAAAATACAAACTCATCTATACTTGATAAGAATCTATATATTTGGGGATAAGCAAACAGGTCACTGGATACAGTCTTAGAAACTGTTTAACATTCTGTAGAGCTGAATTAATGAAAGGTGAAATACATTAAACTTCCCAGCTTCAGTAAAATGAGGTTTTTCATTCCCTAGTTGGGGGATAATCTTGTTGAACATTTCCTTTAAATCTGTGTGTATGTGTTGTCACAGTAAGTAGGAGTAGAAATTTGAATGACTGAGATGTTGAGTAACTGTGATAGAAAACTAGAACATTATTTTGGGGAGGACATTACCTTTGGTTATTACTCCTGTATTTTCCATCCTCTCGAAATTATGTATGTTGATAAAGTAATTTGGTTTGTAAAGAACACTTTCAGTCTGCTATAAGTGCTGGTTAATTTTACACAGTAAGTTTTATTACTGGAGGTTGTCTCCTTGAACTGTCATGAGATTTGCTGACCTTCTTAGAAAAACAAAATGAAAAACCCAAGGATGTACTTTGTTTCTTAAATTCAAAGCATTATGAACCTAATGCTTATTTATTTCCTGAAGCCTGCCTGATATAGCCTAGAATTTTATGACTGCTTTATCATTTGCAGTACGTGTTGCTTTATCATTATCAGTAAGTGTTGCATTAAATGTGGGAGTGAGACATTTTCCTGCCAGAGCCCAAGGGCTTCTCTGAGTTGTTTTGCCAAGTCTAAGGTATGTCTGAGAGTCCTGTCTCAGAGCCCTATCTGAGGGGCTTGTAACCAACACGAGCATGTCTATCTCAGAGCCTGGCTATGGGGCTCCCACTGAAATGGTTGTTATCTGTTCCAGAGTCTGGTTAAGGACTTGCGCTGAGACAGTTTAAAAGTTAAACAGATAGATTTAAAGTGACAGAGAGGTTTGGAATTGCCACTGATAAATGCACTGACTGCAAAAGGATCATAGAGCTCAAGTAAAGAATTCCTGGCTAACGTCTGACACAGTTGGAGGCAGAGGCCTAAGTTACAGAGCTAATACATAATAGAAATAAAAGGTATATAATATATCAAAGGTGCAGGTCTTACCAAGAAGGTGTCCCTGTCTTGGGTGGAGGAAGAGGAGCACAGCCCACTGACCATCTCTGCTGGACTTTTCAGTCTTCTGCCCCTCTGAGAGATGTATTCCTTTTGTGATTTTTGTATCCGAATTCTGTCTGTCTCTGCCTTTTACGTAACGTTTAGCATGATTTGGGTGGAGAGTAGAGTAACATAGTCATGCATGTGCTCCTTTAGGCTCATTATCATACTTGGGCATAAACTTTAATATTAATTTTGCCGTTAATTAGGAAAAGTTCTTTGCTTGGACATTCTGGCCTTCAAGATTTGTTTTTTCCTGTTGGTTTAGCCAAGACAGGACCATCTTATCCTCACAGACTCTCTCCTTCAGCTGTTTGGCTGCCAGTTTAACAGATCTCTAGCCCCAGAGATAGCACAAGACTCTCATGGTCATAAACATCTTAACCTTTTTCCTGAAGCACACTAAATTAGCTGTATTTCTGTCTCACTGCAAGCTAGGCCATCAAGATAGGCTATTATGCCACAGTAAGTAAAAAAAAATTCTGAAAGTCAACATAAAAAATACTGTAAAAAAGACCAAGTGATGCTGTAGCCTACTTCATGTAGCCTACTTCATCCATTGGGAGTGAGAGAATATAGTGGCAAAGAAAATTAACACCAAATAAACAAAATCAGCAGGATTCCCAGAATGCATACACATATAAATATATAATCTATAAGTTGTCCTTAAGACATCATGGTCCTTAAGACTGTATATTCAAAAAAAAAAAAACAAAACCAAAAAAAACCCAAAAAACCCCAAACAACCAAACCAACAAATATATTGAGCTTTTGGAAATAAGGATAGATAGCATTTTGTGTTGGCAAGTGGTGTGCATGTCTGTATTCCACCTCCTGAGCAGAGTTCAGTAGTATAAGCAATGTAATAAGTAAAAAAATCCATGAATGCTTCACTGTAAATCCGCAGTGGCTCTTTGAAAAATGAGATGGAGATCAAGGAGAGCACAGTTGTATTTCTTGGTAGAAAATTAGATATTCCAAGAAAATTACTGGGCTGAAGCAAGCTTTGGTCCCCTGAGATGCTTCTGGTTGGGCCACCCAGAAAAGTATCAAAAATCTTACTATGTCATCTTATTCTCAGCAGTAGGCTTAAAAACCTCTCCCATCTGGAAGCAGCAGTAGCAATTTTTTTATGCAATCAATAAGGAATTAACATAAAGCAGATGCATTTTTTCACAGATGGCGTTAGAAGGACAGTAGGCTGAAGCTCCTAGGTTTGCTGTCCTTACTCTAGTAAGTAGGTAGAGGTCAAGAGAAGAGGGAATATGAAATGTGTGCAGTTATCTTTTACTCCACATAGATTGGGACTGCAATGGAAGCCATAAACTTCAAAGTAATATTTCCCTATGTGCCGATCAGGTAAGAACTTCCCCCAGGATTGTAGTGCAAACTGCTCTTTCAACGTGATTTTTGAACAGACACAGTTTAGCAGGAACACGGTATCTCTGTCAGATAAAGCAGAAAATGTAATAGATTGCCTAAATATTAGTACAACCCAGCTGTGATGGCTTGATTTATTTATTTTAATTGAAATACTGCTTCCAGGATTTTAGATTAGCAGTTTAGATTTAAATACACCTAAAGCAAATCACAAAAGATAAATTGACTCTTTGGATTAGAGTTGCTTGTCCTTTATAGTCCTTGGAGGGGTACAAGTACAGATAAATGTCAAAAAAAAAAAACCTACTTAAATTTTAGTAAGCAGCTGCCAAAGACACAGGAGCTATCCTTTACCAGTCCTGGAGAAAAAAAACGCAACTTGTCATGCATAATCGTTCAAGTAAGAGGTTTACTGAACACAACAGGAATGTAAAGATTATTCCAAAGGGTACTGGCCACTCTGTGAGTTACCCTTGTGATTTACAGCCCCAATACTGTGCCCTGCATGAATTTCATGACAGAACAATCTATCAGTTCTCAAAGCTATAAAGTCATCCCTTGGAGATAACAGCCAGCCTCACACTGATGGTCATTTCAGGACATGGCTATGATTTCTTTGCTTAATAGTAAAATGTTGATGTGATTTAAAATGTCACACTTTACGTGTAAGACTAACAATCCTACTGTAATACAGATGATAGATATTGTAAGGTACTGTAAGTACTAATCTAGTCCAAAGTCCCAATCTATACATTTCAAAGTGGATAGATGGGAAATGACAAGGGGCCATAAGCAGCTGGGAAAAGAAACAGGTGGTTGTAACCAGGTTATTTAGAGAGATGTTAAAAATATTCACAATCATTTCTACTCAGATATGGAGAACTGAAGTGTTCCAACCATCTTCTCCTGTGAAGTGCTATGATTTTGTTGATGTGTGTTTAGTTAAGATTAAAAAGTTGTTTAGATATGTGCAAATACAAACCACAAAAATGCATTGTTCTCTGAAAAGTTTCCGTAGAAATTTTCTGTAGTGACATTCTTGTTCTTAATGTCATCAGTATGGGCACTGACACCTTACAGGAGCACATTAAATTAAGATGATTCTTTTAGATACAAGTCCTTCTTCCCTTGAAAGATGAATGTCATTTATACTGCTTCTATCTGATTGTGAACTTATGTAAGTTTAGAGAAATTAGTAAGTTTTCTTTGCAGTAAGAGGCCAGGAAAAGAAGCTTGTAACAACTTCATGTTGGAGATCATTCCATCATTTCTGACTGGTCCCTGAAGATTTTCTGTCTCAGGAACAGGGCAAGCTTCACCTTGTGATTTACAGCTGCAATACCAGACCCTGCATGAAAATCATGACATAATTGTGTATTGATGCTAGATGCTACAAAACTTTAATTCCTTATGTAAAGTTCATTTCTTCCTGATAATAAAAGTTTTCAGCCAGCCTCTGATAGGTAGAAGATTTTTGAGATTTTTCAGCACAGCCAGCATCTGGAAAATCATGAAAACCCACAGTTCTGAGGCTCTCTCTAGAGAGAAAGAGAGACATAATGTATGCAGAGGAATGCAGACATATGTTACATGTGATAGTAGTTAGATTTTGGTAAGAACTGATTATTTTATGCAGATATGCCACATTATGACATCGTATACTGGTGTTCAGGTCTGTGCTCTCATCCTGTTTAGATTAATAGTGAATACATAGCTGGGGAAGCTCAGAAACTATAATGTTGTCAACCCAACCTAAACAGAATATGCTGATGTCCATGAAGAGGATGTGCTACACTATCAGATACACTTTTAATAATCTTTCACAAAGCCACAGATAGTTCTTACAGAAGTATAAATCCTACTGGACTTTTCATTTTGAGATGGGTGAGCTGTAATAAAAGTTTTTATACATGAAGTTGTTGGGAATGCAATGAAAATATACTTGGGTCCCTATTCACAAATTGTCTTAATATTGTCTAATCATTGAAGTGGTTCCTGCACACCCACACATTCTATGAGTCATACAATTTGCACATGAGTTATTAGCATAATGACTGACTTTTAAAAATGTGTTTAAAAACTTCTAAAAGCACACAGATTTTCTTTTTTGGGGCAAATAACCACAATATGAATCATGAACAGTTTGTATCTGTAATTAATTTTTTAAAAGGCTAAACAGAAACTGATAGCTATATGCTTGGCATTTTTCATTGCAGTCTTGCTGCTACCATAAAACTTTTCCTTCACCATAGATTTCTGACAGCAAAAATACAAGAGCAGTCTTTGTTTCAGTCATCCCCTATAAATATTGCTGATTCATGCAACACACTACTATCTGGATACTGATCCTTTTGATCTGCTTGACCTCGATATATTCTTGGTACTGCTGACTTTACTAAAGAGTCATTTCATATTGTGGATGAGACAGTCATTCAGTCATGCCCCAACACTGTGTTTTCTGTTCTTCAGATTTTTATTTCACCTCCTCTGTTCTCACCCAGATGGCTTATCTACTCCAAATTATAGATGATGCCTCCTTTGGCTTATCTCATTTTCGGTATCTTTGACCTAAGCTTTGAGAAGTGGAATATAAGATGTAGAAGTCTCTTCTGACTACCTGACTTATGTTTGCAAGTTACAGTTTATAGGCAGTATGCCATCACTGTCATAATGAATGTGGTATTAAAAACCACATTCATCTTGCCAGATGAGACTTTTTCAACAAGGTGTGTAAGACATTCTACAAATAGCTCCTGGTATCAAAGGAACTTACAGTGAGAAGAAAAATAACCCCAAAACAAATAGAACTTTCATATTGCATTCTCTGGATTACCTAGCTAAACCCATAGAATTAATGTTGTTATTATCATGCATTATTTATATGTCCTCTAGTGTATAGTAGGCACTTTGCAAACATACATTAAAGCAAAGCCAGGGCCAAGACGCGTGCATTCTAACAAAGTATGGACCAGTGGCTAAGAGTGGGAAGAGTAAGTGAAAGCTCACTGCTGTTGGTATGTATCAGGGTCTAGCCCTTAAGGAAGTCATTTTAGAAGGATGGTATATTGAGAAGTTAATAAAAAAGTAAAATTTCAAACATCATGCAACAAGTAAATCCAACTTATGCATGCAACTTTTAATCTTCCATTTTTAAAGAGTCTCTTAGGAATTAACTTTACAAAAGTGAAGTCTCTTCAAGGAAGAGACTGTTCATCAAACACTGGGCCCAAAGTTGTTTTTTAAATTGTGATTTTACTTTGAATTAAAGACTACTCTCCCTCTCCCCTGAACTTTCACAGATCTTAACTCTAAATTGAACAGAAGCTTTTTCTGGTTCTGAAAGTCTATGATTATAGTCAAAATCATTAATAAGGAAAGCTAACGGTAGAGGATTAATAATGATCCTAACTTTAACATCGGTGTGTTTCTGTAGAATTGTCTCTTCTTGCACTGAAATGAAAGAAATTGTGTAGGCTAATATCAACACCAGCATTATTTTACAAACCGTTTTCCCCAAGTTGCACCCCAGGTAGATGCAAAAACCATCCTTTTCTTTATGAAAATACACAAAGGTAATCTCATTAAGCAACAGAAACCTAATAGAAAAGTTAGTCACCTTTAATCTGTACAGCAGATAGATTTTCAATTTACTTTTTTTCTTTTTCCAATTTACTTTCAATTTTACTTTCATTTACTTGGAAGACAGGTCTGTATCTAAAATTATATAATAAAGTCAAAAACAAATGAAAGCAAGGGAACATTGAAAACATTGCTCAAGATTTTAAAGAGCAGATTGAGAATTTGCGGTCAGGTCATGGGGAGCGAACTCTTCAACAAAGAATAAGATTTAGAATTCAGAATTAGGTTGTCACTCTTCAGTATTCATCCCAGACTTCAGCCTCCTCAGATTTCAGTCAGTAGAACAGCCCCCTAAGTGAATCATTGAAAGGAAAACTGTACAAAAGAGGGTGGTTTGTTCATCAGTCATTTCGGTGTGTTTCTGTAATACAGGCAAAGAATAAAGGTCATTTATATGAGAAACACTCCCAAAACACTTAGCATTCTGTACAGACTTATTATGCAGTATTATCAAATCACATTAGGTTGCATAAAGTTTTCTGCAGTATAATCAAATGGAAAAAAAATTACAGATGCAGTGCATCAGATTAGTTTCACAAGAGCAGTATTTATATCTTGCAAGCAATGACATATGCTGAGAGTGATCCTGTTTCTGGCTTGCAAGGCAATACTGTTTTTGTTCCGGAGAATTATTCTGTTTCCTAAAACTGTAGAAAACAGATATTTCAAGAAGAGTACAGTTGCAAGACTGTCTCAGACTGGTTTTGCATCCATACAAATTATGCATTCACTGATAATTAAAGTGTTCTGAAAGAGAATCAGCAAGAATAAATTAAACCTCCAGACTGTACATTTTTCTAGCATCTGAAAGGAAATTGCTGAAATACATCTTGAGTAGGCAGTGGACCAGCCTTTTCATTCTGGACTTGAATTGGTACAAGTGTACTGAATCAGGTTTAGACAACAACAAGAACCTGAAGGAAAACTTGCAGCAAGAAGAGAAAATAGATGTGAGGGAGCAGTAAAAGTTAGATAAAGAAATCAGATGATGAAAACAAGCAAAACCAGCAAACTTGAATTTTCAGACAAAAATGTAAAAATGGTGTTGAAATAAAGGAATTAAGTCTAAGGAAAGACAGAGCTATTTGGAACAGTGGAATAACATGCCTTGGTGTGACGAGAATTCAAAGCCCAGCTGAGAAAATGAGAGCAAAGCAACAAACTCTGCTATGCTTGTATTGAGGAACAAGTGTGGCTCATCAAGAGGAGATATAAGAACCAAAGTAATGGAGTAGAAGAGAGGTTGAAGAGGAGGAGTGTGTGGGAGAAGATGTTGTGAGTATAGAAAAATAAGAAATGATAGACACTGAAAGGCTCTGAATTATTTCACTACCAAATAAAATTTGGTGGTTGCCAGGAGACTTGGCATGTTGGAGAACCATGCCTGAAGAGGGGGGATTTTGTTATAGTATCTGATTATCCCTTCTCACTCTTCATTGTTTCTGGTAGTATCTTCCTACATTGTTGTCTTGTCAGTCTAGGCCAGGTCAGGACTGACTAACTACTCTTCTGTTGTCTGCAATGACCAGCAGTTTCTCATGTCATTGTCCCATTAGCTTAACCTCAGGACAGGGCTGGCCATCTGCATATATGTTGTAAAGGATATTTATATCAGAACAAGACTGGTCAGTTGTTCATAACTGATCATAGCTACCACTCCTCTGCATTTATATTCCTGAAATATATGAAGTTAAATATTTTGATCAACCTGATGCATTGCAGAAAGTCTCCTAGGACCAGGTTCTATATGACTAAAAAATTGAAGCCATGATATATTATGAGTCTGTACATCTTTCTCTTCATTTTTTTCACATCAATAAAGACTGGAAAAATCCCAAATTGCATTTTTCTCAAAATTTAATAATTAAACAAACAGACCTTCATGCCATGTCTGACATACATTTCTAATGTCAGAAACACCATGAAATTCTTCCTCTGAAGACATATATCTTTTGGGCTAAGGACAGTATTTTGTCCAGGATTATTATCAAATAATTGTTCTTTGGGCTTCATAAATTTTGTATTATTTTCCTGGAATATTTTAGTAGGCAGTTCTTTTTTCCATTAGTCCTATCTCCCATCAATTTTCAGTGCTTCCTTTTGTGAGATTATAATTTATGATGTTAACATGAATGAGATGCTCACTTTTTAACTTGTCACTAGGCAACAGTTTAGACTACCCATTCTCTTAAACATATTTGGGTATGACTATTTTGAATAGCAAGATCTAGTTCTTTGTCAAAACATACCAGTTTCATCAAAAACTGATTTCTCTTGGACTTAAACTGTAGTACCATCTGTAACCACTATCTTACAATTTTTGGGTGCCTGGCTAAAGAAAGATTAAAAAGAGTATCAATCAAATACTTAAAACTGGCTTAATAATAGAGGTTGACCTTCAGATATTTTTCTCTAGTACAATAAAGTGCAATAGATGAATCTGCTTGCTTGTCATTTTCAACTCTGAAGGTTGATTGTGGGATTTCAAAAGTATCTGATGTTGCTTGTCACATGAATTGACTGTATTTCCTGACTTGTATGCTTAATGTCCCAACTATATGCATTACATACTAACCACTCATGTGGAATTTATTGGTCTATTATAGCATTCTGAAAACTTCATATGTGGTCCCTGTTTTTCACTTATCAAGTATTTCATCCTCCCACTTCTAACATTAACCATCTTGATGTTAAATGTTTTCTGCCTTGTTCTTCAAACCAATATCCAAGATCAATTTATGACTCTAGCGTAGGAGGCGACTTGCAGAAACTTACTGGATTTTATGATTATTTTATTTATGTATTTTAACAAAGTGACACAACTATTGTCTGGACTACTTCAATCTCTTCTAATGAGATTGTGTGCAGACACAAAAATGCAAATGGAAGAATCTTATGGATAAAACAAAGCTAGTGTAGTAAGATTCCAGATATGATGAGAAAGGAAGGAGGAAGATGTTTGCAACCTAAATAGTCAGTAGAGGTGATCACACAGAATCCCCAGGCTTGCAAGCAACCTTTGAAATGCTTTGAAAAATTAACAGCTTTATTCTGTTCCATTATGTACTGTTTAGCCATTTGAGCATCATTTATTTCTAGAAGCACTTTAGTCCCACTAGCATCTCCCTGTTTTCCAGCTACTTATACCAACCGGCAGTAGGGATGGCAGAAGAAAGTAGCACTAGAGAAGGATGAGTGAGGAATGACTTCCTATGCTGCTGGGCTCACTTTTAACCCTTACTTGTGATAGTAAATATTTTGATCTGAACTTGAAAATCCTCTTTGGATGTGGTTGCACTTATGTAAATTCTGGAGCCTTTGAGACAGTAGGAGAATATTCTGCTTGTGCTCTGAGTCATCTGAAGCCCTGTGGCAATGTTGGAGCCGCACTGCACTAAATCTCATCTGAATGTATGCTACTGAGTCAGATACTGGCATCCTCAATACTTTTTGCCAACTTCACAATTACTTTCAAAATACTGTCTAATCATATGCATAGGAGGGAATAGATATCCTAGCTTTAAAGAAATCCTTCCCAACAAAGTTCTGCATTTTCCCCTGCAGGATTTAAGGAAGGTAGTGACTCATACTTGAAAATATGTATGAGAGCACATGAAGGTGTTCAGTCATTGAAGTAATACTGATTAGTTCACAACATTTCTGATAGTGGTCTACTATGTGTTAAACTGTTGTCAGTCATGTGTTGCAAGTGCCAAATGCTAGAGTGCACTGTGATGAAGGCTAGTTTTCTGCTTATAGCATCAGTTCTATAGTGATCTACAAGGCAAAATTTTTGCAGAAGGAGGGAACACATGTAAATGATGAGAGAATTCCACAGTCCATTTCTTATGCAAGAAATTAACTACATTTCAAGTGATTATTTAAACTAGCAGGTGAAGAAAAGGTGACATTCCTGGATCATACACAGGAACTGAATCACGACACCAGTAATAGAATAAGTCCTGAGAAAACCTGTCACTAACAAGGAAACAAGGTCACAGGGGCCCATTCCAGAAAAAGTGAGAGCTGTCTGGTGCAGGGGATAGTGTCAGAAGAGAATCCTGGCCAGTAAAAGCCATGGCCAAACCAATACTTCACACTCCTATGATTTTTTACAAGTCAAGTATTGTCATCTTTATTTTTAAAAAAGTTGTTTATTTTCAAATAGTTATGTCCAAATTTTTTTTTAAATGTAATACCACGATGTAAAAGGCTCAAAATGAATCTCTGCCTTAGGTGAAATGTCATTCCACAAGTTATCATTTAATTAATTACATGTTGTTGTCAGAGAAAATGCCATTTTTCAGGATTATCCAAAAATGAAACTAGGCTTGCTGTCACAGTATGTTTCGTTATTGCTAATTTAAGTAAGAATGTGTAAGTTTTCACTGGCTTAAATTATTTCCTTTACTACAGTATCTAATCAACAACCAGCAGATTTACAGGTTGTTGTTTTCCCATCCACAGTTTCCATTCTTTCCTTAAGTTCTGTAAGACAATTAGAAGATATCAAGACTATTATTTCAATTTCATTTCCAGTTGTTTTATTTTATCTCTTCATTTTTCAACTTAGGTCCCTACATTCTATACCAAATGCCTTTAAATGAAGAAAGTGCAATGAAAAATCCCCCTTATTCAAAATACATTCACTGTATCTGCATAAGTCCAAGCTTTTTATCAAGTAGCTACTACTCCTTCATCATTAATCAAAAAAATAAGTGTATGTGGATGTTTTATTAGTGGAAAGTGCATGATTTTAGGAGTATCATACAGTGGCTTAGACCTGGTTTGCAGTAGTTTAAATTATGCTTTGAAAGCTGGACCTCTAGAGGAATTTTTCATATCTTTGAGACTTCAGATTTTTCCTGTTTTGTAAAAGTGGTTTCAAAGAAGAGTACAGTCTGTCTGGGGCTGAGACCCTGGTTCTTGGGTTGATTTAGTCAGTTCATCTATGCAGGTCATCAAGCCTAATGTTAAAAAGGAGCACATGCAGCTCAGCATCTATTAAGCAACTAAGGATAGATCACCTATACAGACAATCAGAGTTAATTTGAGATTACTTGGGGACTTTTCACACACACAACAAGGGAGCCTCATATGGATGTTTTGCTTTATCACATGATGCAGAGCAATATTTAACTAGAATGGGAATGATATTTAGTATGTTGAAACAAATATATGCAACTACTTGATCAAAGCAAAGGAAGATTTACATTGATGTGAGTTGAAGGAGAAAATATATTTTAAAATTCACAAGTTCACAGATAGGAATCATTACAATCATTTTGTCTGACCTCCTGTGTGATCAGGACCACTTTTCCATGTGCTTTTTGAAACATGGGCATAAGAACTGAACATAATAGTGTAGGATCAGTGGACCAGATTATTGTATGAAGGGGTAAGACCAATGGTTTAACTGGTGTTCTAGTCAAGTAGAAATACAGAAGATACTCCCTCACCCCCCAGCAATTGTAGCTGGGGTTATTAGTCATTACCCTCTCACTTAACAGTATGGTAAAGTTGTCTGAGATCAACCCAACCTCTGTACTGCTACTCTGAAATCACCTGGGGTCAAAGTCCTGCTCAGAGCACTTTTTAATTGAACTGCAGTGCTGTTGTTAGGTTTGAGATTCTTAACATTTTCAATTTCTCCACAGGATCTGATCAGGGGATTTTATCAGTTTCTGCTAAAATACCTATAACTAGAACATGTTGGCTAGGCTAAGGTTGATCTTATATAACTTAGAAGTGTAAAATTTAGCTGTCTGATGGCACAGTTTCATAATGAATGCCTAATACATTTATTATTTTTTTTAGATTACAAATGAAACTTCAAACCTCATTATTTTTCAGATTGCACCTGAAGACTGATGCGAGATCCTTAAGAATTGTTTGCTGTTTCCAGAGCTTTGGTTTACTGATGTCTTTTTGAGAAAAAAAAAATGTATTGCTTTGAACTTTAAATTAGGTTTAAGAGATTTTTTAAGTCATAGCTACAAAAAAGCTCAGAAATGTTATCAAGATTCCTAACTGCTTAATTCATTTTTGTGTCTCTCTCGAGGCAGTACAAGGAGGATTTTGAGGACAATAGGTTTTAATTTTAACCACACTGCTTTGTCCAGAGGATGATCTTCCTGTAGTATCATTTGTCAACCAGAGACCTTGTTCTGCCCCATGGCACATTTAGAGGAAACATGTTGGAATCACCAAGATTTTAAGACAGACTAATAGTGAGGCTGAGCATGTATTCTCAGGAGGCACACATACAAGCACCTGTATGGAGTACACAGATACTTGGCCAACTGTAATGAACAGACAGAGAGGCACACTCAGCACTCACAGAAACAGAGGCAGCACCAGCAGCCTCATCCCGCTTCCCTCTCTGGCTGTGCAAGACAAAGGTTTGTCAGTGGGAAGTATGCACATATATACAAGGTGGTTGCCCCCAGCAGCTGGCCTCAGATACACAGTCTGTCCAGTACCTGCCCCAGGATCCTGGTGTCCCCAGTTACTGGTATCTAAGCATACAAGCTCGCGAGACCACAATCCCTCTCCAGCTGCTGATGGCCCTTTGCACACACCTACACACACATATACAGTCCTTCCAGAAACACATAGTCTACCAGTAACTGCTGATGGATGCTTCTTTCTGTAATGCTGGAACTGGGCAGGGTGTTATCTGGGCTGTCCCGTCTGCCATGAACTCCTTGTGGTCCTTTGCTAGCATGCAGAGGAGCATTTTATCACTTTACCTATCAGTACTCATTAAGGATGTTAAAGAGAAATGCTACCTTTTTAATTCACTTGCTAGCATTTTACAATATGCTAAAAAAATGTCTCAGGCAGCTAAGGAAAAAGCAACCAAAATAACCAGCAGTAACCAATTTACTTGATTTACAGATTTTGCTAGAAAACTGAGTAAGCAATAGCTATTACTGCCTATGATAAACTCATTTTGCATCCTTGGCTTGTGGTAGGTGGCAACATAATTCTCTGCAGCTTAAGAGGAAGCAGCACACTAAACACCATTTAGGGTTAATTCTAGCAAGGAAGGCAATATAACAATTTTAGGTGTGAAAGAAGCTAGAAGCACAGAGGTTGAGAGACTTTTTTATGCAGCTTGCAGTAAAAGACAGTTATTTTCCTCTTATAGCACTAAGAATGAAACCATAATGGCTTAGCATTGTTTAGAGCTCATAAACTGCAACTGTAAATCAGCAAATTAGCTAATGATTGCCTCTGGGTAGTGATAACTGATGAAAAACAAATGAGGAATGGTACTCATGCATTACACTTTGTAGCTACTGAAAAAATTAAGGTTCTATCTTCATATAAAAACTGTTAAAAGGATGTTATGAAGGGTTGTGCCCTAGTAGCAGAACAATTACTGCTCCAAATGAGCATGTTTTTTAATAAATGCTAGTATGGTAAGTCTGCAGTTCAGTGCTCAGAGTTTTAAATGATTCATGCTGTAACTGAGAAGTTGTTTATCTGCAGTGGGAAACTGGAGCAGAGTATGTCCAGCCCCTTCTAGACAGTGACAACCTTAGAGTACTACAAATACACATAACTAGATAACCAAATAATATCACACAGTGATACCACTATAGCAATAATTTTTGAGTGCAGAAATGGTAATGGTAAGCAAGACCCCTGACATTTTAAACTTTTTTTTTTTAATTGCCATTTTGAATAAAATAGAGTAACAATATAATCATAACAAAGCAATGACATTTTGGTCTCATAACACCACACCCACCAGGCTTCTACCTGCAGAGCATAGGAGGTTCCTGAAGCTTGCACAGTGATTATTCAATTCCCAGATTGCTTGTGCTCAGCATCTTTGTATTGTGGTTTTGAATGTGGAATTCCATTATTTTTCACGTGAGTTGACTATATTTAATTGCCCATGTTGTGGAAAATCTAAGTAAAACTTGTTTCTCTTTGTTGTTCAACATATTCCCAGAGAAATTCTGCAGCTGAGATGCTGAATATGTTTTTCGTCACAGCATGACTCACGACAGTTTTTTACATTGTCATGCCTATTTGTTTACAGTACAGCATGCAGAGTAATCAAGGACCTGATCAAATTCACATCCTTTATGTCAATATGGGGTGGGATGATGATCAGTTCATTCAAGTAAGATAGAGTCCACAAACACAAAATGGTATCTATCATTTTGGCTTCTTGTTTCTACCATTAATTATTGCTAATTTCTGTTCTGCTAGATAGTGATCCGTATTTTTAAATGCTGTAGGGAGGTCTGGCTACCTCGATGAAATTCAGAGGAGACAATTACGTGTCTGTATGATATGAAGATCAGCATGCTAAAACAAGAAAGCACTTTTAAATAACATATCTCTCAAAGACTCTGGAGCCACTTTCTATAGCAAGACTTTCCTTCATTTTAGTATCCATAATTCTGACTTTAGGCACTGCATCTCAACTCCACACAAGAGAGTCAGGATGCGACATGTCACTCACCCTTGAAGTGAGCACGAGGAGCACTTGCACTGGATGTTGCAGATGGGACACTGAACCCCAGTGGCATGCTGTACCACTGCCATGTTTAGATCCCCTCAAGAGTTTGTATTCTACATCTCAGATAGTCAGTATAATCACTGACTTTTTAAATAAGGGAACGGTCCTCTCTGTTGGTGAGAGTTAGTAAAGTGGGATTCTCTAGAATCATCCATTTGGTTGGATGATGCAGGCAAAAGATTTACCTTGTGGGTAGGGTCTGGACTTTATCTTGTCAGGAAGGTAACATTAAAACAATTCTGATTACACCGAGAAACTGATTTTCAGCCATAGAAATAATTTTATTTCTAAAAACTTATGTATTTCTGGCTTAGGTGGTATGTGGCAATGGCAATTTTGAGAATTTCTATTTTAGACTTGAGTATCTAAAAAGGCAGTTAAGCAGACTTGTGCTTCAAATGACTTCAACCTAAGGCATTTTCCAATTATATGAGTCATGTTTTCCAAAAACCTTAAATCACAGGAAGCTGTTGGAACAGGCCTGTTGCTATAAAAGAACAAATACACAACTCTATAAGCTAGAGAGTAGTAATCTCATGTCAAGGGCACTTGAAAGGATTATGAAGGACTTCACACACTTGTCATTTGTACAAAGACCATGCAAGATCTTTTGATCTAAACCTTATGTTTCTTCCATTCCTTAGTGTTTAGTGGTTAGTATTATTAGTCAGTGCCTTCTTTTTTTATTTTTTTTTTTTTCAGCATACAGCTGTTCTACTACTTTTTTTCTGGCAAACATCTGGTTTATCTACATAGATACTTGCATAAGCTAAATTGTCATCAACACTGATTATAAATGGTTTTGTATAGCACCCAAGGACTGCAGAAATCCCTTGTGATACGGTTATGTGTAATGAAAAACTCTTCATTCCAGATCATTTGCAGTCTTGAAGCCTTCATGCCAAAAGCTGAGCAAGGCTGAAATAAGGGAAGAAGGACGACTTCTGTGGGGAAAGTACCATGAAAGAAGCATTCAAAGAATGACTTTTAGTCCCCACATGTTTTTGTGGAGACCACTTTGTGATCTTATATTTTGTCATTAAAAGAGAAATTGGTGCCTTTTGACATTTCACTGCACCGGGAATGCTTTGCAGACAATATGTCTGTAACAATTCATAGATATATGACACCAACTGGTTGTAGTGCTCTTAGCTTACTAGTTACCACTGCTGATAGTTTTACTGATTTTTACTGAACGTAATATGATAGATCATAGAGCAGTGACAGGTGATTCTTTGTCAATGAAATAAATAGCTAGAGTCTGAATCCTGTTCTCATAGTGTTGTGAATGTGGAGTAGTTCCAGCAAAGGCATGAGTTTGTCACAGCTCAATTCAGAAAAGAGAATTGAGACTGTGATGGTTGCATAAAACTAATCTTTTTCAGAGATTAAAACATCTTATAGTACATACATTTTTTTCCATAATGCTCATCTAATTGTAATTCCTTGAATTCTATTTTGAAATACATAACAAGAACCTATCTTCAGAATCACTGTCTCTTTATTGACTATATATAGATTCTAGGTTTCTTATTAGGCATGTAAGTAACTTAAATTCTGTTGTGCTTTTATTAATTGTCTGGACTGGCCTACTTGTCAGGAAGGGGAACACTCTTACATGCTACGGCATTATGCAGGAGTGTTCTCAGTCCTGGGGCCTTTAGTAGTAGCAACTACTAAATGTTGCTGCTTTTTTGCAACTTTTAGTAGTCCTAAGAAGGCTGTGTTTTCTTGGCAGTATATTACTTGCCACACAGAAGTAAATAGAGACATACTCTAGTTCTTATTAGATATTTTTGTTTGGGCTTTATTTTTGTTTGTTTTTTAATGAAAGAGAGCTTCTGTTAGAAAACTGAAGTCAAGAAAATGTTAAATTGTGGGTTTTCTCCACAAATAATGTATTTTATAAAGAGACCACTTTTCACCATACATACAAGGTACTTTATAGTTAAAAGATAAATTGATGGTATTTTAACATTTTAATAAAATGTAACCCCAAAGCTGTTGACTGAGGTAATGTATAGTGCGATATAGTAGAGTCCTGGGAAATATGCGCTGAGATGTTGCCAGTAATGAAACTAGACCAGTGCTTTATATTAATCTGTTTTACAAGACCAAGAGCTGCAATACTTAACTATGTCAAAAGTAAGAACCAATGTAGAAAGGTACTGGTCAAATAATGGCAGCTGCAAATTAAAACAGTAATATTGGTGTGGGCAAGAAGTCAAAGTGTTGATTTTTGTATATTCAAAAGTACTTTTCTCCCCATGTGTAACTCTAGTTAATAATAAAATGTTAGTGTCTTTGAATTGACATTTCTGGCTTTAGAGTCCCAAGGAAGCTGGTAAAAATAAGTTTCTGTTTGCAGACTTAGACATCTTCTCTTTACAGTTGCTGAGACCAAGTATGCAGACAGTGGTGAGTAAGGATTAAAGAATTCCCTTACCTTTGGAAAGAAGGATTTCATGTCAGCATTAATTTCAGTCAGCTGCATAGCAGATGATAATGCTCATTATCACTTAATCTGTTGTAAAGAACAAAAGATAAACCACAAGTTAGGCTTAGATCTGATTTTGTACACAATAATACCAAACAAAACCATAATGAGCCTGATATATGGGTGCCTAGTCCTAACACTTGATCTAGCTTTCCTAAAAATATAAAGCCTCTGTAAAATCAATTAAGAAGTGTAGGCGTCTCTGAAGATCAAGAAAGAAGATTTCTGTGAATGGAGAAGCTTACCATCCGTGACTAGGATGGAAGAAGACATTCTGGGATATTTAATCTCCATGATACAAATCCAAGTATGAATATGATCTTTTACAGGTTTACTACAAGGATGAATTAATTCTTATGTTCTATAATCTTGTTGTATATAGATGCAGGTGACATTTTACTGAAGAGAAAGAAAAATGTCATATTGTGCAGTAACTTGCTCTACCAAAAGCAAGAACACAAAATAAACTTGCCACAATAAGCACATCCCTGGCTGCTGATGTAACAAGGCAAAGAACATAGCTGAGAGTGGTCCCATATAGTCATTACAAACTGTCAGAAGGGGACAATGCTGCAGTAAAATTTTATCATCACTGAAGGTGATACGCTCTTTTTTCTGTGGGTTATCATTTTAACACTGTGTTGTTTATTTGTAATTAGGTAGCTATTATAGGATAGGGGAGGAAAAAGTGGTGAATAAGGCTTAGTTATAACATGAGTTACTGACTAACATTTTACAGATATAAAAATGGAAAATTAATATATTTCCAGGACATTCTCAACAGTTAATTAAAGATTCTACTGAACAATCAGCCTATATTAGCTGGTATCTCTTTGACAAAAAGAGATTTCATTTGAAAATCTCTTTCCAAAAAAAGAATTTTCTTTCTTTCATTAAAGTGGCCTTTTTCATTATTGTCATCTCTGTATCTCCTGGCATTGTCATCACTGATATATATGATGTCTGTCTGCTGTACTTGTATGCATATTTCCCACCTCTTATTTATGTTTAGCAAAGCATTGTTAGCACTAGACATGCTGAACAGTGTATTTTAAAAGGAATAACTATTACATCTGAAACTATTTATGGGGTTTAGTTTTCAATGAATTACGTATAAGAATCTTTTTAAACAGGAGACGTAGTTTAGAATTTGTTCCTTTTTCTTGTAATGATTGTGATCTTTACAGGTCAACAGACAGTTAAGCATTAGCTTCACTATGAGGAGATGATTATAAACTGAAGTTATTTTTGGGCTGTACATTTTTTTACTGGAAAAAAAAAAAAACTAAAAAAGAACAGACTGCAATTTTTAATTACTAGTCTAAGCTGAATACAATTAGCATAAGTCTAAGTTGGTCCCAGTTATGGCAACAATATAATATACAATAAATATAGCTTATTATATAACATACAAAAAAAAAAAAAAGTGCCTTATTTAAGTATGCATATGTAGGAGCTTGATTTGAAGTATAAGAATTTGCTGAACTTATTTCAAGCTGAACATATATTAATACTTAGAATATTAGGAAAAAAGTCTTCAACTTCATTAACAATTCTCCTTTGTTTTATACTAAAGCAAAAAAAAAAAAAAAGAAGAATGAATTTGAGGTCATGTATCATTTTAATAGAGGTATCATTTTAATAGAGGTAGGAAAATAAACACCTCTAGATTTTGTTACAGAAAAAATACGACAATTATTTAATGCATTAAACAACAATACTAGTACAAAATAAATGAGTCAAAGCACAATGAGATGCAAAGGCAGTTGTAAAGAGGAAGCATTAGGAAGGGCATGGAGAAATGGCCACAGAGATGGTATGTGACAATTGCTTTTAATCTTTTGTGCACCAGTGTGAAGCGGAAGAAACTCCATGAAAAGGAGCAGCATTGCATCAGTGTGAGTTCGGGGTAACGGCCTCATTGATGTTTATCAAGCTGTTGTACTTGTGATCAGAGGCAAGTCCCCTGTCTAGAAGAAAAATAAGGACAGATTGCATTGCACAGTGTATGAATACACAACTATGGAATAATTAGAACTTTCAAACCAAAAACCATGCACCTTGGGGAATGTGCTTGTAGGTGAGTGTATATATGCACAGTACCTGCACTTCACAGAGTATTCCTTGAGGGAGGGCAAAGTCTGGGATGTAGGCAGCTGCGATGGAGGTTGTATTACATCAGGGGGATTTCTAGAATCCAGGGCAATTTCAAGCCAAAATGGATGGTGTTGTACTTGCCCTTGTAGCAATTTTTTTGTATCATTAATAGCTGCCTTGTCCAAGAATCCTGAATGATTAATGTTAGAAGAGTGTATGCTAGTGTTTAATTTAATTTGTATTTAGATGATATCTTATACCTAGTGACCATTTGCTGTGCAAATAAGCAGCCCTTTGATTGCTGTGCATCATTATTAGTGACAGTGATTTGTGAACAGGCGGGTTTAAGGTAAAGAGTGGAACATACAGTATGCAGAAAAGAATGTGCCAGAATATATGAATGACACAACATTGCCAAAGATATTTCAAAAGTGTATTTTAGAGGCTGCAGCAACTGCCTATCCTAGAATTTAATCAGAAACCAAAGCTTTGAGATGACTCCAGGACAAAAGATTGAGGTAATATAAAAATGTCACTCAGGCCAGCAAGCAATGCTAACAAATTTCCATCTCTTTGTCAAATGCTCATCACTCATTCTAGTGTCAGGTAATGACCATACAAATTGTAATTGTATAAATCAGGCAAGATGTTTAATCCAAGCAATCATCCTTGCTATTTTATTACATAAATGTCTTGTAAACGCAGAAAATGTTGAAAGGACTGTAGTATTTAATAGAAAAAAAACCCTCTGAAATAAATGCACTGTAAAATAGGATTAATGGTATAAATTTGTGGATTAGCATAAATCCTATTTACCCGTACTTAATAAGGCATTATAAAGCAAGCGAGGTTTATGTAATAGGATTTAATCTTACTTAATTTTCTCTTTAAAGAAAATATCCAGTTGACCCTAACATATATACTACAAAAGCCTAATATAATACATAGAGCCTAACCTATATAATACAACTGTGAAATATTCCATCGATCTACAAAATCCCTTTGGATTAAGGGTAGTAAATATCCTTGAGCCAGTTGTGTGCAGGCTCCATGTTATCCGTATAACAACCATGTTCCACAATTGCCGTGAAGGAAGACTAAAATCAAAGGGCATTGTGTTTTTCTGTTAATTTAATAGTCTATCCCTTCCTCCCTCTTCTTTTTTTTTTTAAATTTATTTGGAAATACTTGGAAATTTATACTCTCCAGTTGATTAAACACCCATTAATATGGTAAAACTTAGTTGTTTAATAAATGTGCTGTGGTTCTGTGTATTTAATCATTTGATATGTTTATGTTTATCTGGAAATAAATAGTTTTCCAACCAGTAGTTTTCTATTGTGACTATAACTCATGAAATTAACTTCTACACTGAATGATGATAACAGGTTTGATTTTATGTGGATGGTAGACTTAATTAGCAGCTTTCTTATAAATATCTTTGTGAGTTTATATTATTGAATAATACAAATGATCTTGTTTTCATTTGAGTAATACTTTTCTCTCACGATAAAGATTAATCATGAAGTTTAGGATATGTAGGGCTGAAAATGTTTTATTTATTACTAGACAGAGTTTCTCCTCCAGGCTGCAAATTTGTAGTTTTATCCAATGTCTTTGAGCTGTATAGACAACAATGTTTGAAACTTAGCTAAATCATAAAATTACCACAGTTTCAAAGTTGACAGCAATATATTAATACACAGAAATAAGTAATCTCAATTTAGGTGCTTGCAATGTAGCTAACATCTTTCAGATTTTTCTAGACACCTCTCTGCCATTATTGCTGTCATTTTCATTGGTCAGAATTAATTTCTTAGGCTCAAGGAACATTTGAAAAGCTAGCATTTTCCTCTGAAATATCAAGTATACTTTCCTGGGATTGTCCTGTAGAGTGTGCTGTTAGTGTTTATGACTGCACCTATACTCCCTTGAACTTGCATGGCCATGCTAATGATTTTCATGACTACATTTGTAGTGATACATTCTAAATACCAGCTACTGGATCTCTTTAGTGGCTGGAATTCCTTTCCCTCTTGTGAGCATTTTCGTTATTAACCCTGCTGCCCATGTGCTGCTTATCTTGATAATTCCCTTTTTTAAATTAGCAATAGACTGTTTTGGAAAGTCAGTCTTTGGAGGTACTTTTTCTCTTTGCTTATGAAAAAGCAGCATTAATGTTATTCATCATAGATGACTGCAGAGAAGAGCTGTGGCAAAACTCCTCCCTAGTAGCTCTTCACATATCACACACACACCACTCACACCCCCATGACTTTCAGAGAATTTTTCATTTTCCTTCAGGACTTTTTTTCTTTTTTATGTTTTCACTGAATTCTGTTTCTCTGGCAACACAGACTACATGAATTGCTTCTAATATGTTGTTAACTACAGTACCCAAAGTCATTTTCCTTGGAACAAACACAAACTTCCTAACCCCATCTTCCATAGGTTCTGTGACAGTTCCTGGCTGCTGAAGCTTTCTGGTGCAGTTCCCTGCTTTCATTTCTCCAAGTGCATTGCAGGACATAATAGTTTCTTTCAGTATTCATGTGTAGTGGCTTGACCTTGGCTGGACACTAGGAACCCACAAAAGCTTCTCTATCACTCCACCTCCTCAGCTGGATAAAGGAGAGGAAATATAACAAAAGGCTCATGGGGCAAGATAAGGATAGGAAGAGCTTACTCACCAAGTACCATCACAGGCAAAACAGACTCAACTTGGGAAAATTAGTTTATTACCTATCAAAATCAGACTAGGATAATGAGAAAATTAAAAATAAACCTTAAAAACATCTTCCTCCCACTCCACCCTTCTTCCTGGGCTTAACTGTACTCCTGATTCACTCTACCTCCTTTCCCCCCGCAGTGGCGCAAGGGAATGGTGGTTGTGGTCAGTTTATCACAGGCTGTCTCTGCCACTCCATCCTCCTCAGAAGGACTCCTCACACTCTTCCCCTGCTCCCTCCCAGAGGAGACAGTCCTTCACAAATTTCTCCAACATGAGTCCTTCCCACAGGCTGTAGTTCACAAACTGCTCCAGCATGGATTCCTTCCACAGGGTGTACTCCTTTAGGAACAGACTGCTCCAGCATGAGTCCATCATAGGGTTTTAAGTTTTGCCATCAAACCTGCTTCAGTGTGGGCTCCTCTCTCCACTGGTCCACATGTCCTGCCAGGAGCCTGCTCCAGCATGGACCTCCCTCAAGACCACAACGTCCTTTGGGCATCCATGTGCTCCATTGTGGGGTCCTCCACAGGCTCCAGGTGGATATCTGCTCCACCATTAACCTCCATAGGTGGCAGGGGGACAGCCTGCCTCACCATGGTCTTTGCCACAGGCTGCAGAGGAATATCCACTCCAGCTCCTGGAGCACCTCCTCCCCCTCCTTCTTCACTCACCTTGGTGTCTGCAGAGTTGTTTTTTTCACATTTTCTCACTGCTCTTTCTGGCTACAAATGCTATTGCACAGCAACTTTTTCATCTTCTTAAATATGTTATCACAGAAGCACTACTGCTGTTGCTGATGGGCTTAGCCTTTGCCAGCAGTCGGTCCATCTTGAAGCTAACTGGCATTGGGTCTGTAGGATATGGGGGAATCTTCTAGAAGCTTCTCACAGAAGCCACACCTGTAGCCCCTCTGCTGCCAAAACCTTGCCACACAAACCCAATGCATCATGAAAGGAGCAAATACAGTTGGTGCTTTTGATATTTAATGCCATTGCATTTCCACTTTTTCCATATGTTTGGTTGATGGTCCAAACATTTTGGATAGTAGACTAATAACTACAGCAGAGAAGTTTCACAAGTTGTTTGATGAACTGTTCTGGCACATTACTGATATTACTAACAGCCTAAAATTGATGAATGCATTTTCCAAAGAGCACACAACTTCTAAAACCGAAATAGCTTAGTATTTCCATTAAGTTCTTGAAAACAGTAATTTTTTGTTTCCAAAATCAAATAATTTAAATTTACTTATTTTTAATGTTAATTTAAAAATCCACTTAAAAACTAAAAACTTAATATTCACAAGCCAGTAAAATAATTCATGAGTAAATAAATCAATAATAGGTCAGATGAAAGGCGCTTTTACAGAACATCCTGTCAGCAGTGTGAGTAGTAGTGCTGATACAACTTTGAAAAACAGGCTTGTCACTAACTTGGTAATTAAATATAATTATCAAATATAATCATGAATTTTAAGTGTATTTTATAGGGTGAGGAAAAGGTGATTCTTTTAAAAGATATTCAGTGGCCTAAGTCTGTGCAAGAAATTAGCTTTTGATGTAAGCCTCACAGCCAACACCAGATACGCTTGTTTATTTTTAATCATGTATCACTCAGGAATTCAGTGGAAGTGCTTGAAAAACCCCTACAAATATGTCCTTTGTGCTCATTATTGATAAACGTATTTAGGAGTGGCCTTCTGCGTCTTTTTTTGCTTGCAGAAGCTCTCTTGACACCATTAATGCTGCACAGGGATAGGTAGGGACGGGCAACTCACAAGCATACTCTTGCAATCAGGTCTGAGTCCCTGACCAACAAGCCCCAAGAGGCCCTTCTGCCTGCAGGCACACACCCATTCTGCCTCCCTGGTCTTCTCAAGGTGTTAGTGGGAGAGAATGGTAGGGATGTCCCTGTCCATTTCTACCTCTTAGTCCACTTGGCATAGTCCAAGAGTTGATTCTCTTCAGTGACTCTTAACAAGCATTAGTGTTTTCACTGCGGGGATGTGGTGAGTAAGGTGAATAACCTAGAAATACAAACCAAAATCTTACTCACCACCACTACTGAATTAAAAAAAACAAAAAAAAATTAAGAAAGCTTTTTTTTTTGTAATTTGCTCTAGACCTCCATGTTCAGACACAATTATAATACTTAAGTTGCTCAAGTGCTGTGTCTGATAAGCTCTTTAAAATACCACTAAGTGGTGAGGCTTCACTTACTTCCCTTGATACATCAGGCTAGTGCCTGATGGCCCTCGCAGTATGGAAATATTGTCTGTTCTTCAACTTACACACTTCTGGTTTCCTATTAAAGAATAAGATAGTTCTTTTAAATGCGATTCTCTTGGATAGGAAGAAGGTCATACTCTAGTTTATGTTGCACTATGTACTGTAAGTTTTGAGCTATCCTAGGTGTATCAAATATGAATCTGAAGTTCTAAGAGAGTAAAAGTAAATTTTAATTGTATCATTTGTTCATTCATTCTCTTCTTTTCTGCTGACACTTCTGTATACTTCTCCTTTTTTTCTTGCGTATCTCATCTTTTGAATTTTATTTGCTCCCTTTCTTATTCAGTATCTTACAGCCACTTTTGTGAAATCTAACCACTTCATAAAAAAATGTGTTGAAATTGCTTCCGCTGATATTTATATATCTTTCTCACCCTTCGGTTGCAATTTCAAATATATCTACTTTTTTTCTTAGAAGAACGAAGGATCACTTTTTAATATATTTTTTATAGTTCTTCAACATTACCAGAAGTTTTTCCTTATGGAAGGATGTGCAAATTCTGATAGAAGTTCTACTCATTTCACATATACTGGAGTTGGAAAAACGTGACTTAAAACATGGATTCATAAGTTATTCATTATTTTAAGTCAGTATTCCCTGCTAGTATACTAAATGTGAATTGAATTAATCATTTTCTGCATCAGACATTATGGAGAATTTATTTTTGCAACATGATTTAAATTTATGCAGCAATATGGTACAAGCTGGAATTGGATTTCCTGTGCTAATCCTTTTAATAAATATTCCAACAATATCATCTAATTTCTTCAGTCCTTTCCCTCTCTCTATGTACTCTCATATTAATTGGAAATATCTCATCTTTGCTTCTAAGAGCATAATGTTTTATATTGCATCATTCATGTCCTAAGATGGTGTACTTCACATCTTCTTATCTTGCTTGATGTTTTTCTCTGAGTCATAATATTAGTGGTGGCATTCTCCACATCTGACATTACAGCTATTTTCAAAGGTTGCTTCTCTTTATATCAACAATAAAATAGTGCATATACGTACAGTAGGAGGGAAGATAAAAATAGTAACTGTGATAAAAGAATTCTGAGAGATACAAAGTCTGAACTGGTTAAGATGCCAGGTAATTTATGGTGTTTTTCATTTAAGCAACTGTTGTTACAGAAACCTGAGGTGCACAGGTATGCTTTAGAAAATAACATTAAACTTTATGTCCAATATATCAAGGTACCTTTCAAGTTATAAATTTGAATTTCCGACATATTTGCATTATCATTCCATCTTAAAGTCATCTAAGAAACTATATATTTAATAACTCCATCCAAGTAACTAAATAAAAACTGGACCAAGGATAAAGGCTTTTATTGCACCTTTCTATTGTGATAGTGATTGTTGATAATTATTCTCATGAGCATGATTTTTCCAAAATTTCCAAACCCAACTGTTAGATGAATAGATGTTGTTTTATCAGGTATGTTTCCCTAGCAATTCCACCAAAGGGCAATTCAGATCTCACACAGGCCAAATTATCTAAGAAAATGCCTTTTTTTTCTCAGTTTACAATACAAGTAATATAAAGCAACAATGCTCTCAAACTGAATATCTCAGTCACATACCCAAAATTGAGTGGAAAGATTCTGGGCCTTTATCAAAAATAAAATCTATGAATGTCCATAACCAAATGAAAAGATAAAAAACAAGAATTGGGGAAGTGAAATTTCTTTCAGTGCACAGAAATCTTAATTAAAGTTATAATGAGTCAGAGTCTCAAAAATATATTTTATTTTTAGTGACTGCTACTTGAAATGTTAAGTCCAAGGGCATACAAAGTAAGTCATTGTTTCACTTATTTCTTGATAGAGTACAGGCACTAATTCAAGTTCTGAGTATAGATTTGCATATAAAAAATAACGAACACCTTCTCATTATTTTTGCTATCTCAGAACAGATAGTGCACTGAAAGGTGAAAATGAGATACTGATTTTTTTTCTTTAATTATTTCAGTAAATGCAAAAATACATTTTACATTTTAAATTTGTCTTAAATTTAAGAATGAAGCAAGTAAAATCCTCAGAGGTTACGTAATTAGTTCTTAAGGAAACAACATCTGAGCTTAGCCTGTAACAGAACTTAAAAATCAAAGATTAAACCAGTATGAGTATCAGATATGAAAAATCTATGAAATAATCAGTTTAATTTGCATCACTGGGAATGTTAACAAAATTGTTACAATTAACTGCTTTTTTTTTTTAATTTACTTGTGGACAGTTGAGATATTTTTCTAGACTGAGCTATCAGAAAAAGGAGATTTTGAATCTTGAGGAAGCAAGTGATACTCAGAACTCATTGGACATTTCTGAACAAAGTGAGTTCAAAATAAGCTAAACTGTCAGAAAATATATATTGTCTCTTACTAAAGCAGAAATTCATAAGAATGGAGTGCCAAAAATATTTACAAGTCTATGCAATAACCACTTAGGATTCAGAGAACATGGGCAAAACTCAATTATAAAAGCCAGTGAGAGAATAAAAATTGTGTCTGCAATGAATTAAAAAAGAACTCACTGCCACATTGTTCTTGGAACAATGATTTTTCTGTACTTAGAAAAAACTGATTGAAATAATAGAAATCATAAACAAAATAAAAAACCCCAAAGATTCTTATACCCATAGTTGAAACAGCTATATAGGGAACACCTGTGTTATGTATGTATGTGCATTATCTTCAGCTACAGACTGTGAAAAATGGAATCAAACCTTGCTTCTTAGGTTCTTTGATCATTTAAGGAAAGTACTGGAACAAGAAGCTGAAATACTTTATTTATGCCTGCAAAAAGGCTTTTTGCTGGTTATCTTAATTATCTGTATTTGTTCAGCCTTCTCAGAAATAAAACCTTACTCTATTAGTCAAGCTTCTTATTTATAAATAGTTCTTAGTATTAATAGTTGCAGTGTTGAAAGTTTCTGTTTCCATTCCAAACCTCATTTTGTCCTCTATTCATCAACAACTAATAAAGTATTTTCAGCACTGAATAGGTGTAACTGATGTGTGATCAGGAGGGATTTTCTTTTTAGGAGTTAGTTTAATTTTTTCGTATGAGGTCCATCTAACTATAAGACATAGTAAACTTAATCATGCATTGAGAAGTCCTTCCCTTTCTATGCTAGATATTAAAATATATAGAATCACAAAATCATTAAGGTTGGAAAAGACCTCTAAGATCATCAAGTCCAGCAGTCTACCCAACATTATCAGTATGAACATATAACAGTGCCTTCAAGAGATTTGTTAAGAGATCAACTGTATTTACCCATGCAACCATCATAGCAGGCTCTAAACAATTGCTTTGGTCTTTTGAGGTAATAAAGGAACTACTGGATGAGAGTTGCCCAGAAAGTGTCCCTGAGACCATCTGGGTTCTTCATCCTGAAGGGAGGATATAAGCACGGAAACACCCTTCTTCATTCATTTTCATTAATTAAAGTTAAGGCTATCTCAAAGCTGCTCTGAATTATGCCAGATCTATTAAAAACAAACATAGACTTTTCTAGCACCAGTAATTGCTCAGAAACTACTGAGAATGTGAACCAGATGTAACTGTTGCCTATACCCGATGCCTGTCCAATCCATTGAAACATTACAGTACAAGGGATGTCTTGGCTGATCTGCTCTAGGTCCTTATTATTGCAGTGTAGTATATCTGTCATAAGCCTTTGTTATGTTTATCCTTCTTCTATTCATTTTAAAAACTTTAATTATGTTTTCATTTGCAACGTACTCTGAAGCTTACAGAGGTTGCATCAAATGGGCTTCTAATTACATTCATTTAATGTAAGTGTTCTGTTTATTATCTTCCTGGCATAGGGCTTGTAACAACTCTTGGAAGTATTCATTTTCCAGATTGTTAGGATATTATTATTATTATTATTTTTAGTATTACTTTTTTCAAAATTCTGGTGTAGAGTTTGGCCAAGAATTCTGTAGAAATAATTAGACAAAATATCAAGAATGATCTGGATGTATTTAATGAAGCCCCAGTACAGGGGAAGGGACTAGTCCTCTATGTCTGCCGTTCATTCCTAAAACTGCCAGAGTACTTGACTCTTTCCCTTGCAAAAACAATTGGTGGGCACCCAACCATTCATCCAGCCACTCTGAGTGCCTCCAAGTACAACAGCATGGTAATGGCCCTTGAGATGGAACCTCTTGCTATCAAGTACTCACATATGGTGTGTAGACCCATGGATTTCTCACATTTATCATGGAGTCATAGAATCATAGAATGGTTTGAGTTGGAAGGAACCTTAAAGACTATCTAGTTCCAATCCCTCTGCCATGGGCAGGAACACCTTCTACTAGATGACTTTGCTCAAAGAGTTTGCTCCAGTGGAGCCAAGTGTTTAAGCCAGGGCCTTGAACACTTCCTCTCTGGGCAATCTGTTCCAGTGTCTCACCACCCTCACAGTCAATAATTTCTTACTAATACCAAGCCTAAATCTACCCTCTTTCAGTTTAAAACCATTACCTCTTGTCCTATCACTATACTCCATGATAAACTGTCCATCCCCATTTTTCCTATAGGTAATCTCTAAACATAATAGTCACTGCAAGCCTGAACCTGAATTGGTAAGGAATTTCATTTATAATGTATTCTTCAGTTACTCATGAAATTTATTGCTCTGCCTTTAACTCCAGCACTTAAAATAAGTTGTGGAAGTACTATGTTGTCATTGTGAGATGTTTCTCTATAACAAAACTTGCAGGTTGCATGTCTTTTTTACTTAGCATTTATTAACATAAATAACCCATATTATCTTTAACTAAAATTTCTAGTGATTATTCAAGATGAAATACGTGCACACCAAGAAACACTGTTGTGGATGTAGTACATATATGTTATGCACACCGCTTCAAATTGAAATTATTAAGGCTTGCATAAGGATTGCATTTAGACCACTGTCATTATAGACTTTTATCTTATTTATATGAGTGTGCATATATATATATTCTGCCTAAGTTCCAGGGACAGATGAATGACTCAGAACACCACCTAGACCAATCCCTGACAGTCAATAGGAACAGATAGTCGTGATAAGAGTAGGAGTTCTACTTTATTCCCACATCTGCTTTCTTTTTTTTTTTTTTTTTTTTTTTTTTTTTTTTTTTTTAATTCAGGAACAGACCAAATACTCAAAGTCTATAAGTAATACTAAACATTTGGAGAAATACCAAATGCTATGGCTGATTTTGAGTCCTGAGGCTGAATATTTTCCTTTATATATGCAAGTAATATGGAAGACCAAAGAAAGTCATAGCAAATGTATTATAAAGCTTGCCATAATAAATTGCAATTTCTTTGAAAATGTTACATGTGATCAGTGAACCCGTTAATGTTGTCTAGGAAATTTATGCAGTCTCCTATCTAACAGACTGTACATCTCCTGTAGAATAATCAAGTTGAATGTAACTTAAAAGCAAAGAGCTGCTTTAGTTTTCTACGTTGATGTGATATTATGCTTCTTATAAATCATAAAGAACCTGAAACAAGATTTGAAGGATAAATATGATACAGCGGTTTCACTGGATGCTAGCATGTGTAACAAGGGGAACATACAATTTTAATTTCTTTGGACAGTTGAAGTTGTCAATCTATAATGCTGCACACAACATAGCCTTGGGCACATCAGTACTCTAATTACAGAAAGTCTGGCTCTTCACTAATGTTTTAACACTTGATTTATTTCCTGTTCAAGTTGTTCAATAGAGCTGGAGTTAATTGGTTTTCCAAATGAGTGTTAAAAATATAAAGATCTGGCTTCATTAAGTGAAGGCTGTAGTTATTATGCACCACTGAGTTGTAAATCCATGTAAAGGTTAGAGGGTCAGATTTCAGAGCCCTGTGTACAAAACCACAACTTGAATTGGTTTGTTTTGATTACAAACTATAGTTAATATCTGATAATTGACCCTAGCTGCCTTTTCTTTTTTAAAATAGAACTTAAGGTGCCTAAAAAAAAATAAAAATAAACAAGCTAAATATATTAAAAGTGGACTAGTCTCTTTTATTTCATGTGATGTTCACCATTTATCTAAAAGGATCACAGTATTTCCTTGAAAATGCAGTGTACCTTCTTTATTCATAAAAGAGAACAAGCAGTTTACAGTGTCCTTTCCTTCTGCTCAAAAGATTCCTCCCAAGCACCTTTCAAACCGGTGTGTATCACAAATATAATTTCCCAGTCTTGTGACCTACATGGGGTTGGAATGCAGCAATGTGATGCTTCTATGGCAAAATTCTAATAGCAAAATAGTCAGCAAGTATTTTTACTGTTTTAAAATTCCTAACGAGGCAATAAATCAGGGTAGAAGGACTTACCTGGGTTTTTCTCGAGGGCAACTAAAGTTTATTTGCTCTTTTGTTCTACATGGGTGCATATGTATGGTTTCGTTTTCCTGGTGTTTTTTTAGGGAATAGGATGTGCACTATTCCCTTGAATTACTATTGTTCTTAAAATATATTAAAGCTTTCAGTAAGAAAAAGTATTTGATTTTTAAGACTCTTCAGTTTAGGTTGAATAAAAGGAGTGCAGAACACTCTGCAATGTTTAAGGGTAACTCCAGGAAAAAAGCTGTGCAGACAGTGAATTTTTGTTTAGAATCAAGGGATAGGAAGATGTGATGAGAACAGCTGCTGAGCCAGGGCTGGAGCTTATCTTCAGGATAGACAAGGTAATAAAGACACACAGGCACAGAAGTGGCATGACCTGTGGCTAGTCTCTTGATAGATGCATAAATGAGGACCTCAGAGGAGCAGCAATGCAGCTGCACATGTTTGTGCGTTCAGACAATGGCTGTGGAGGGAGAGAAAAGGTCTCCTGAGGAAGTACATGACTGCAAAGGCATGATGAAAGAAAAAAATCATTAGGAGGAAAGTAATTCCTGAGGCAGAAGTTTATTTCTCTCATAGGCAGTAACAGAAGACAGGACAGCAGGGAAGAACAGAATTGGTCTCCATAAAGAGAGCTGAAAACTAAGCTATGGCCAAGAAGGGATGATGCTGATCATTAGGTGAAACTGTGTGAGAAGAAAAAAGAGGATGCAGAGGATGCAGGTTTCTCACCAGTACAAAAAACGTGCATATGGACATTTGTGTTTACCTAGGTGGAAGGTTGTCAAGAGCTGATAAACTCATCAGCAGATGTGGTTACCTGGGAAGGCAGCAAGATATCACTGTGGTAGACATGGAGAACTTGAACAGAAAAATGAAGGAGATGGAGCTATTCTTGTGTTTTTAAAACCTAATATTGTAGGGAGAGAAAATGCCCAGCATAATAATAATGACAATTACAGTACAGTAGAGTGTACTTTCTTTAGGAAGCAGGAAGCAGGGAGGGAAAGCAGCTCCCTACAGCTGGGTGCCAGCAGCAACACATGCTCTCCTGGGGTGCCCTTAGGGTTAGGACCCATCCCACCACCCCAGTCAGGAGCAGGGCAGCTGGGGCACATTGGGCAGCCACAGCCCTTTGGCATCATACATCTCCCAGGCTGGGATGTGGGCCCATGGTTGGGCCCAGCTCAGCAGGGCCCATGGACAGGCAGAGCAGGGCTGTGGGAAGCTGAAGACTGGCCCTGGGGTGGCATTACTGGGGCAGGGGCTGACAGCCCTGGGGGCTGACATGGGGTCCTGGGCTATAGGAAAGTGGGGGGAGCCTCAGGAGACTGAGCAGGGAAACTCAGGGCTTGCAGTGCCCTCCGGACCCAGGTGTTTTCAGCAAAAATGGAAAAATAAAGTAAGAATGTTGCATAGCATGGTATGTTAGTGTGATGACTATCAAAAAATAAAAAACAGCAGTGAAAAAAGAAATAAGTGTAATTAAGAAATAACTTCAGAGAAAGATTTTTTGTGTTTAAAACCTCTCAGATCTATCAGAATTCTGAGATCTCTAAATATCTTTAAGTAGAAATATGAAAAATTGTATCAGGCTTTAACCTCACACCTAGGGATCAGAGTTCAAACATTACAAAACAGTAGTCGAAACAAATAGGAAACATTTTTTTAATTAAAATATTTTTAAAGTGTGAAGGTAAGCACTATTAATTTCCTTCAAATAATTTTCCTGAAATTTCTTTTAACAGAATCCATAAAATAACTAAAATATTACCTTTATTTCTGTAGCATATAATTTACACCCATATTATAGATTATTCATAACCAATAATATTTGAGTTTAATCTTCAAATTAGGAGCTACTGTGAGATGTAAACCTTTCTAAAATATGATGTGCTAAATAAGCTCCATTCTGTTTCGTTAGGGGAATATTTAGAAACTGACACGTTCTCCAAACATCACTTGAACTTGACATTGAGTTGCTGGAGATAATCAAAGGGCTTATCAAAATGCAATGGCTTAAATATCAATGAAACACTGTCTTCGGATCTTATTACTGATCAGGTTTATCCAAAGCAGAGCCAGATTGCAAAGGTCATCTTTAAATCAGACTGAAACAGATATTTTAGGAAAGTTTTCAGGGTTTGGTAGTCATCAGAAATTTGTCTTTGCTAAATTCTCACACTTGGAAAAATGTTTTAGGGTAACCAAATTGCAGACTGTATACTTGGTTAGCAGTCTAATTGTGGTAGCACATCTCATTAACAATGCTGAATGCTGTAATAGTTTTTCCTCAATGGCTGCTGCATTTAATGAGAAGCAGCAGAACGCAATCCTCATTACTGGCCTGACAATTTGTTCTATTGATTTATCATAGCTCTAGTACTGCTGTCTACCTGAAAGAACTGCAAAACATTTGTCAGATACTTGTGGGTTTTGACTTCTTAGCTCACACAAATGTACAATAAGGCTATCTCTTTTAAGCATTTCCACATAATTTGGTGTTTAGTTTTACCTGGATTTTTCTTTATCCCTCTCCCAAATGTCAGCTACAGTCTTCACTTCAGTAAGGCGCATAGAAGAATTCACTGTAATGTACCTGAAAAAATGGCTGATGAAATTTTAAAAACTCTAGTAATGTTGCAAAGGGTACCTCTTTCATTTTATAAAAAATTTGTTCTGCCAGCATTTTACATTATTACACTATTTGTCATAATAGTCTAAATATTTCTCTGGCACTGTGAGTAGAATATAATAGAAGAGATATTGTAAGAAAGCAATGCTAAACATTCATAAATTTTTCTTGGGATGTACAAGGACAAGAGTATCCAGAGTGGTAAACAGTCTGTGATTCATTTAACTGCAAAAGCGTCTTTGTACACATTTAAGATAAATTGTAAAAGAAAGTTGAATTGAGTCAAAGGACATACTAGGCAGTACAGAACTCAGCCCTATCTGTGAGAGGTTGTTTAGGTGTCAATATCACACACTGTAGGGAGTTCATTTGACAGAAATAGTAGAAAGAATCACATAGGATGTGAAGTGTTTGAGAAAAAAAGAGAAGAAAAGGAGAGGAGAGGAGAGGAAAAGAGAAAAGAAAAGAAAAAAAAGAAAAGAAAAAAGAAAAGAAAAAAGAAAAGAAAAGAAAAGAAAAGAAAAGAAAAGAAAAGAAAAGAAAAGAAAAGAAAAGAAAAG
>WTSP01007751.1:36176-54256 GCA_025331215.1 Actenoides lindsayi | reverse complement strand
TGAACAGTTTCAGGTTGATAGCTTCCTGGCAGAATCTGTGCCTCTTGACAGAGTCCCCCAGGGCATGCCATCCATTCCGTTTCCTGCTATTTTACCAGCAGTGGATCGGGGCACGCAATCGGGCTGTCAGGAAAGCGTCAGCTTATTAGGCAAGTTCTGCGTGATTCCAGGAGAGGGTCTAAGCTATAAAAATCCCGCGCCCCGGCTCTGATTAGGACCAAATCTGATCCCAAGTTCGCCAGGAGCCGACGCCGAGGGAGAGCGAGAGGAAGGGACACCGGGCACCGCCGAACCCCGCCGCTTGCCCTGCCCTGCCCTGCCCCGTCCTGCCGCCTCCGTCCCAGGTAGGTGCGGGGCCGCGCCCGGGAGCGGAGCGGAGCGGGACGCGCTGCCCTGCGGGGGCCGCCCGAGCGCGGAGGTCCCGCGGGAGGCGGCGAGAGCCCCGGGCGGGCAGCGAGCGGGGAAGCGCCGGGGGGAAGCCGGGTGCTCTCGCCCCGCGGCTCTTGGGGACAGGCACCCCACGCACCTTCCCGCTCCCCGGGCCGGACGAAGAGACGCGGGTCCGCGCACACGCGTGGCCTGTCTCCGCAGGGTCTCAGCCCCGTCCCCGGCAGCCGCTGCCGGCTCAGCCCCGCGGGGCCGTTCCGCGGGACGCGGCCGCCTCGACGGCGAGAGACCGAGCGCGGCCGGGCCGCGGTGTGCGGGGCGCGGAAGGGAGCGGAGCGGCGCGGAGCGGAGCGGCGGTTTCAGCACCGGGACAGCGGCGGCGGCGGGTGCCCCCTCCCCGGCCCCGCGCTGCCCGCGCCGCTCGGCTGCGTAACCCCCCATCTTCCCCGTCCCCCCGGCTACCCCCGCAGGTTTGGGCCCCGACCATGAAGATCCCGCTGCTGGTGTCCACGGGAATCCTGCTGGTCGCCCTCCTGCCCTGCCAGGAGTGCAGAGCTCTCAGCAAGAGCCCGGTAGCCGCCCACGGGGCTCTGCACCAGCCAGATTTCCTCCAGCAGCAGCAGCAACAGCAGCAGCAGCAGCAGCAGCAGCAGCAGCAAACTCTGCCCGTCCTGCTCCGCATGGGAGAAGAGTATTTCCTGCGCCTGGGCAACCTCAACAAGAGACCCGTTGGCTCTTTCTCCGCCTCTCCCATCAGCACCAGCCACCTACAGCCCGAAGCCTCCGCCAGCAACTTTTTCCGGGCGGCGGTGCCACGGCTGCCGCAGCTGCCCGAGCGCTCGCTGGGGAGCCCCGAGGAGGGCGAAGCTGAGGGCGAGGCAGTGGAGAGGGAGAAGCGATCCGAGGAACCCCCTATTTCTCTGGATCTGACTTTCCACCTCCTGCGTGAAGTCTTGGAGATGGCCCGAGCCGAGCAGTTAGCGCAGCAAGCTCACAGCAACAGGAAACTGATGGAGATAATCGGGAAATGAAGCGGCCCCTCCCCGCCTTGCCAAAGAGATTCCGCAGTTAGCACAAGAATAATTACACCGTCCGATGTACCATAGTGCTGCTCTGATGTCATCTCTTTATTTTTATATAGCTTTAAACCTAGAAGGGTGTACTCCGAACAGCCTCTGTCCCCTGACTAGCATGCACAACCGTGTATCAAGTGCAGAAACACGAGTGTCGTTCGTAACCTCCCCTACCTTTATTTATTTCTCCATTTCCCGGTTATTCTAGTGCCATCGCTACGTAGGGATGTGTGAGCGTTGGAAGCAATGGTGCCAAGAAGACAGATAACTTTTCTGCTGGGGGCAGGGAGGTGGGAGGGGGAATCTCTGTGAGCTACTTTGAATCCACTTTTTTTCCTGTAAACATTTTCACAATAAAACATCTTTTCAGCGCTCGGTCGATTTGGTTGTGTAAGAGAATGTTTAATATTTATATTTTTAATAAAAGCTGCAAAGTAATGATGGCCTGATAGACTTTCTTGCCTAGACCCCTGAGGGCTGCTCCGCCTCCCTCGTCGCTTACCGGGGCGGGGTTGCGGGGGCACCCATGGCCGCAGACACCCCGAGCTGCAGGGAGCCCTAAATCACCCCCGGGGATGGTTCCCCCAACTCCCCGCCCCGGGCAGCGGCCCCCAGCCCCGCGGGGCTCTCCCTCAGCACCTGCTGCTCCCGGAGACCGGGGAGGGGATGTGGGGTCGGGGGCCGGTCGGTCGCCCCCAGCCCTGCCAGCTCCCACCTCAGCACCCCCCAATGAGGCTCCCCGGCTCCTGTCGCTGTGGCCGGGGCTGGGCAGCCTACTCCTGCCAGAGCACAGTGATGGGAACATCTTTTTTGTGTTCTCTTTCTACATCTGCTCATGCTCTCCTCATCTCAAAAGGGCAGGTTCCTCCCCACACCCCAAAGAGGCAGGTTCCTCCTCCTCCCAGTGGCTCCCCTCGTCCCGGCAGTGGTGCCCAAGCCGGGTCCCTTCCAGGGGTGGTGGTGAGTGTGGAGAAACTTCCCGGGAGGAACTGGGGGAAATTCTCTGGAGAAAACAGCAAATCCTTCACCTCAAACCAAATCCCAGAGAAAAGCTGCTCCAGCACCTGGAGGTGGTGGCAGAGCAGCTCCGGGCTGTCTGAGTCTCAAAGCTTTGCTCGAAGCTTGCCTATGCAACCCTCCAAAACTTCTCTCGTGGGAGTGTTTTTCCAAGGGAAACAGATCCAAGTGAGGGTTGTTGTGACTCAGCCCTGTAAGTGAGGGGTGGCCAGGACTGGGGCTGACCCCTCACGGCCTCCTAACCAGGCACTGCCAGCTCACCAGTCCTGCTGGGGTCCAGCACAGCCCCACAGCCCCACAGCCCCACACAGTCCCCTGCCAGAACAAGGTGTTTAGAGCTTGGCTCAGTGCTCCAGGAAAGATCTGCACTTAACCCTAGTGCAGAGCTTGACACTTGGTCCCCTACGGCACCAAGCACTGCGGCAACCTGCCCATCTCTCTTAAACACTGCTAAGTGCAGACACCCCATCCCCAGTGACAAAACCTGCAGGGTGTCATCCTGAGTACAAGTTGCAGAGCTTCTTTTCAGACTCCAATTTGATTCCATTAGACGGGTCAACATCTGCCACACACGTGGAACAGGTCACTCAGCATTTGCCTTTTATACAGAGCAGCACGGGGCCCTCAGATCAAACCCGTGACCACCCCATTGCATTCTGGTTTTGTGTGAGAACACCCAGACAGAGGACTGTGGAGACACGGACAGAGATTACGGCAAGCGCGAAGGAAGAGAGAGCAGCTTCCCTTTCCCCTCCTGTGCTCAGCCTCCCCAGCTGGGGAGGCACTGCTACCCTGGGGAGGGGACTAGAATTGGCTGCAGGGAGGTGCGTAGGCACAATCCTGACTTGGGGGTGACAGGGGTGTGGTAGTGTCACTGAAATCACCAGCACTGCTGAGTGGGGATGCAGGAGGGTACTGAGGAGAGACACTGTTTTGGCAAAGGATGCTCCTAGTGAATATCAAACCAGCACTGGTGAAGCATTTACACCTACACAAGGATGTGCCAAAAGGTGAGTAACAAAACACTAGCAGTGCTCAGCCTATAGCTGTAGTGATGCTATCTTCCCCTTGGAAACAAGAGATTACTGGAAAAAAATCTTGACTACAATACAGTATAGAAATTTGTCCCCATGCTCCCATTGTCATTTCAAGGGCCCGGTAAGATGTGGAGGTCAGCTGAGTTCCTGGGAACGAAACCTGCTCGGGTGTCCCTTTCCAGGCCAGTTTCTCTGTTGAGTGCAGCCAGGCTGCCAGCGCGCACGGTCCCTCTGAGGAGAAGCACACCAGAAGCCAGCCAGAGTGAGTCATCATTCAGTCAGCGCGTTTAACCAGGAGAAGGAGAAGACATGACGAGCCGGCTCGTCACTCCTCTCATTGCTCACGGGAGTTTCCTCCACTTGTCCTTGGGGAGATGGTTCAGAACCAGTCTGTAAAGGAAGGAAAGGTTGACGAATGGAAGAGGAAAAGATGAATTGCATTCAAATCTTTAAGATTACAGCATGCAGAAACCCCAAATGAATGGGAAAGAGGGGAAAAGGCAGGGAACATGAAAATTCGGGGAGGCCAGCCAGGCTTCTAATGCCAGAGAAGTCAGAGGGGCTTTTGCTATGGACAACAGCAGAGGAAGGATTACACTGGGTGAGCGTGTCACACCTGTGCAAAGGGCTTAGTCTGGATTTGGACCTCTGGAATATTGTTATTGCACCAAAGGTGAGAACCGCCTGTTTAGAAGAGATCCTGAGCCAGTTTGGCTTGTGGAGCCAGGCCTCCAGATTGATGTGAACTGAAGCCAAAAGTCATTGTCAGTGGATTGCCACTCAAAATGATACTTGTTCTGCTGTCATGAAATCTGCCTTTGATGTGGTTTGTTGGTTTTGTGTTGTTTTTTTCTCTTAAAGTCATTTAGTGTTTATTCCATTTCAGTTTCACTCGGTGCAAGAAGAGGAAATAAATAATACAGAGATAGAAGCTTTTGCTTATAGCCAGGCCAAATTCTGGTTTTGCTTGCACAGGTATCCTATGTTTACAGTAAAGAAAGGAACCTGGACATGATGGGCTGTAGCAGCTAATCACAGGAATTACTATTATTTAAAAAATTAGCTGAATATTTAACAGACCAGTATCAGATACAGAAATAGTTTTACTGGTTCCAGTGTTCTCAGATACCTTTGGCAGAGAATGAAGATTGGCTTTGTGATAGCATCAGAAACCCTATTAAAGATGAAATATATAAAAATGGGTGGTTCAGTAGCTAAGGGATGCCTCATGTCATCATCATTAAACCCACAAGGTAACTTGCAGTATATAGGGTCTTTCCCCCCTCGATATCCCTAGATACGCACATACGTTGCTGTACATGCTTAGAATGAAGATAGCCACAGTGCCAGCCTCCTCTGTGCAGGGTTTCACCTGGCACTGGCAACTTCAGCATCATCTCAGGGGAACTATATGATGTCAAGATACTACTTGATAGAGGGAAAATGACAAAGTAGCATCCTCTGAAGTTTGACACGTCTTGATCATTTATAGCATTGTCCTCAAATGGACAGGTACCAAAGCAGCGATGCTGCCAGACAGAGCCAGGAACAAACAGTGAAGCAGGGGTGCTCGTGAGGACCTGAAGCATGGGATGGATGATTTTCCCAAGCATTTTTGTAAGTGCTTAGTGTTAAAGTGTGCCACAGGAATTAGTAAGAACTAATGGTATGTTAAGTATAAATTGGCTGCTGGGCTTCATTCCAGTTACTACCTATTTAAGTGTCATGACACCAACAAACAAGACAGCAGGGAGGTATGAGAAAAGTACCTTGTTTCTTTCTTTATATCTAATGAGGGTTCATAGCTCCTTTGTTAGACCCAGATCCTCAGTTGGTCTAGGCTTGTTCCAATGAAATATTACCTGAGAATCCACCTTAATATTTGAAAAGTGAACTAATTTTTGACTTAGATTTCTATTTTCAAAGCAAGGCACTCACTGCAAAATACAGGGCTTAGAAAGGATGTTTATGGGCAAGGATCTTGCAGAAGCATGTAACTTTTGCTTGCTAACTTGCTCATATACTTTAATGAGAGCACAAGCAAGGTGAAAAATCTGGGAGAAACTGCTGCCTATTTGGCTACACAAGTCCCTTTTCAGCAGTGCTGGTGAGAAGGCTCATCTTCATGGGAAAGCATTGTAAAGACTGGGGCCCACGGGGGCCAGGCCTTCAGCTGCAAAGGCAGGTAGCTCATTGAGTCCTGGTGCTAGAAGATCTGCCTCTCAGCCCTGGAAAGTGCTGAATGCAAACCTTTCAACCCTATTACAAAAGTCAGGTGTCAGCAGGAAATACGTGGCTAGACTTTCTGAGTCGTACTGGCTTCTGCACTCTCTTGATCTCGGTAAACTCAAGAGCGTAGGTGGTTTATTAGTCCTCTGTGATGTTGAAAATTTTGCCTTTATTTTTGGAAGGACGGTTGCAGTGCCTGGACTAGCTAAGTCATTTTGGAATTGGTTGTGCACCGAGGCCTCAGCAGTGAGTGTATGCAGGGATGGGACAGCCCTCCTCACTTCTCACCCTGCAAAGGAATCGGACTGGTAAGAGGTTTAAAAAAGAATTTCCTGCATTTTTGTTCTTTTTCACTTAAAGCCACACTGGTACCTTGTCATTTCTCTTCCCGTGCAAGACGGGCTTCCTTTAGTAATTCCACTTGCTGTTCCAACCAGCCACTACTCAGAAATACACCTTAAACTCAGGTTAACTTTGAAGCAAAGAACTACCTATGGGCCTAAAGCTGAGCAGCTTGTTTCATAGGATTTGGACCTAACTTGTTAGGAGGAGAAAAGCGCAGTGTAATGACTTAGGCTGGCAAGGTGACTGCATTACCTTGTTAACCAACACTGTTGCAACTGCGTTTCAAACAAAACAATCTTTGTCTGCATCACTGCCAAAACTGTATTTCATAACGTTAACTCCTTCATATTCTGCTGCGATGGCATCTTCCCGTGTCAGCAAAACCCTGTTGGAGCCCCAACACATTCCCACCGGGTTTGGCTGGCTGGCTGAAGCATTTACTCCCTGCACCTCACAGGCCTCAGCAGCTGCCAGCCTGCAATGCCTCGATGGGCCTTTCCAAGAGCAACTGTTTGCCATCACACCCAGCGGGAGCGAGGCAAGCGCAAAACTGACAATGGGGCCATTCCTCGGCTTTCAGACTTGTGTTTTCACACCTGTGACACTTCAGTGTTTGCTCTGAGTCATGCAGCAACTGAGGCACGCTGTCCTCAAGTGAGGCAGAAGGTGCCAGGAGCAACTCTGCCCACGTTATTAAGTTCATTTCCCCCTTCCAAGGGCAGCCCACGCAACTCAGATCTACACGGCGCGCTGGGATTGCCCGAGACAAAGATTTCAGCTGTAGACTTTTACAGAAAACAACTTTTTTTTGAAGCACGAGGTGGTTCTGGAAGGTAGAGAGCAGAAGCAGGTCTCCCCAGCGCCCGTGGGATGTGGTAGCTGATCCCACTGGAGGTCCCTGCAATCTCACCCCGGATCACCTCGCTCTCCCAGTTACCGCAGCCTGCCTCTGCTGCCAGAGGAGACATTTCTGCTGAGCACAGCACAGCCCTTGCCTCACACCTTTCAGACGCTTCAGATTCAACACTCCATTGTGTCTGTCCACTGCTATTAGGTAACCATTGTCAAGCTTCTACCTGAGCTTTATCTTAGTGTTGGAGATCTCATGGGTAGGGCTTGTTTTCCACCTTACCTAGAATAACAAGTCCCAGCCCTCGATTTGGGTCCCTCACAGTAACAGGGAATAACTAAAGTGTTTACCTCAGATTACATTAATCACGTTAGGCCAATGCTGAGAGAGTGCTGAATACTTACACTTTGATTTATATTTTTCCCTGCGGTGCCAAGTGACATCAGATGATGCTTTCAGTAAGCACCAGGCCAGCTCATCAAGCAAGGAGGGAAGCACACCCTGCATGACTGATGGTTGGATTTGCTTTTCCCATAAGGCTGGAGTTTACACGCCAATTCTTTGGAGGTGCTGAGCAGCCACAACTCCCAGTGCACATCCATTCAGCCCTCCTCAGCATCTGGCACACTGGAATCTGCACGAATAAACTGTGCAAGGATTTCGGAGCGTAACCCGATGAATCGTGCCGAAGCTGCAGGTGTTCAGCACCTTTCAGTGTTTGCTTCCTTAGTGAAGTCTGGGTAAGGTTCTTGGAAAGGGTGTGGAGGGGAGGAAAGGGGTGAGTGGAGTGGCTTTGTCACAGTATTTTCATTCGTTAGGGCCCAGCCGTTATCCCATTTATGCTGGAGAGAAACAGGCAGTCTAGGCCTTCTGGATACTTGAAACACAGTGAAGTCTACACATCATTTTCTGCTTTACCACCACCAGTCTCCATAGCCTTCAGGTACAAAGACTGGGATCCACATTACCAGACTTGAGTCATCCAGAAATGAGCTATCTGCTCAAGCAAACTGCATTCACCCCCTCTAATGGGAGCGATGAGAGAAAGGCACAACCAGAGGCTGACTTGTCCCATCCTAAAAGAAGTGTCTAGAGGGTGGATTGCCCTCTGGAGGTACCTGTTTCTTTCTCCTGACTCTGGAGATGCTCTTGGTGACCGGGTTAGACTAGGTCTGGCTTTTAAGTAATTACCCAAGAAAGGCTGCAGCCAAATACTTCAGGATATCAGAAAATTGCTTGATAGGAATCGAGAACTTTGACTGCACTATTATTTTTACAAGATTAGTAACTCTAATCTTGTAGAGAAAAGGTGAAGGGCTTTCATAGTCTTCTTTAAATTGGTTTTTCTTTTGGCAATTTTTTGCTTATTTTTGATGGTTTCTGATAAGGTAGGATCAGGAGAAGCCATTGTTATAATGTGCCTCTCAGAGGTTATATCACACCAGCTTGCAAAGAGACGTTGGAAATAGGAGAAATAAGGACTGGAATGGTTGTTCCCTCCAGGGCTGCAGATCATCCAGAGGTATCTTTTATCTGGATTGAGCATAACTAAAAGATCACCATTTTTTTTTAATTAATGAGCAAACAAAATTAGTTGTTGGTTTTATATCAGCCACAGGAGAACAGACCATCCCTTTGTTGGCAAAGCAAAAATATCCTCACAGTTTTGGAACATACATGGTTCTACCTATGGAATTTGTAGTAGTTGAACACTTTTTGTCACCTGATTATGTTATTTCTGAACTATTGCTGAATTCTCCAAAACTGTATTTACCATCTTGTGGAGTCATGGTCTCAGTTTTGACCAAACTAACAAGAAAGGTCTTTGCCTTTACAGGCAAGTAAGTGAGAAAAGAGCGCGTGTGGCTTAATGGAAGTGAGTTTGCCCTAGGATAGGGGGTTATTTCTTGCAGCTGTGCAGAGGGATGGGATGGTGGGTTACAAACAGCTCTCTTGAGCAGCTCTACGAATGTTTTCTGGAGCAACAACGCTAACTTAAGCAGGTCCTGCCTCGCAGCTCCCCACCCACCCTCTGCCCGCTCTGCCTCTGTGGTTGGTTCACTGCCCGTTTGCGTCGCTGCGGCTGTTTGCAGGGCTGTGCTAAGAGTGGGAATGTCACTGGAATGACATCAACTTCTGGTTAGATTTTTGAGGTGAAGGAAGATATTTTTAAACCTGGACCGTTTGAATGATTTGATTCCAACTGGGCCCAAGAAACAGCTGCCTCAGCAGAAATGCCATGTGAGTGGTGGCATCTGGGCAGGAATAAGAAGCAGGGCCATTTGGCAAGAAACTCCTAAATCACCTTTGCTGCCAGAGGAAAAAATGGATCTACACCCTTAGAGGCACGTGAACTGCCCAATGCCTTTGCTGCCTCCTCCTGATCCAGCAGGAAAGCAAGAGTGAGAATTTGAGAGAAAATGTGGATCTTGGGGAGAGAAGCAGTGATAAGAGAATCTTCTTGCTTCTGCTGTTTCTGTAGCCCCAGAAAATGAGTGAGAAATTAAAGTTAATTCCCATCTCTTAGCTGACTTGTTTAGAAACAACCCCCAGCGTTGACAAGAAGAGGCATGATTAAAAACTGCTCGCTGGTCGCAAGGCAATCACGGAATCTGTAGGCTATGTTTGTCTGCCTCAAATGTCAAGTGTTGCACTTCTGGCACTCGACACTTCCAGGTAGCGGAAACAAAGGGAGCACAACAAGTTATTTTAAAATAGTTTAAACTTTAGCTCAAGCATTTTGTTTTCATATTTTTCTGCAGTCGAGCTTCTTCGGCGTTACACCTGGCAGCTGTCACACAGATCACGACGATACTGTTTCCAGCTAAGAGGCTGCTTATTTTGTATGGATCTTTTATCAGTGAAAACCAACAGAATATTCTCTAAACTAATTGCTACGGCTGCCTGCCACAGGAATATACGTGGCAGCAGGAAATGTGCACAGACAAGCCCCATCAGTCACAGTACTAGAGATGTCACTCTCTTAACAGTGGTCAGTAATGAGTTTTAGAAGTCCAATGGGAGGAAATGCCTTTCTTCAATAGATTTGCATTGTATTACTATTAACATTATGCGGAGAATGTCTAATGCAATGTCTCTTACATAACAACCTTAAAGAAACCAAATATATCTGAGAGGAAACCAGCCCGACTAGCTTATCTTGGTAGAGGATCCACACATCTCCCGTGGGATATGGAGGTCCAGATGCTTGAACCACTGGTGGGAACAGTTTTAGAGAGCGGTGTGAGAGAGCAGCTTTCTTCTAACTGTCACTTGGGGCAAAGGAAATACAGTTTCCTTATTTATGTCTCCTCTCTTTTCCACGGCTCAAACACAAAAGGCAGAAATAATGTACTTGTGTATTATTTCACCCACTGCTGCACCTCGCTGGTGTTACCTTTTGTTGAGAGTGATTAACTACAGATCTGCTTAAAACCTTGTCCTGCCGCTGTCCAAGAAAATGAAGGCAACCCAAGTGGAGTCTTACAAACATGTGAATGTTAAGGCTGCATGATCAGTCTTTCCGGGATCTATCCACACGTCATTCTGTGTTTCTCTCTGAGTGAAGTTTTTGAGGACCTCTTGATCAATCAGCCATCTATCATTTCCATCCATTCCAGCCCTGCTGGAGAGCTGCCTAGCAAAGCAGTAATCATCCCGAGAGGCTGTAGGACTAAGCAGTATGCACTGGCCACCAGTGCCAGAAAGCACGTGGCTACCAGTTCTCTCCCTTTCTCCTACTGCTGCTTTATCAGACAAGTAGATATGATTTCAGACCAACAAGTTAAATGTGAAGTGAATACCTCCTGTGACAGTAAGCCATCTAGTCCATGCCAAGAAACTTCGCTATTAGCTTTCAGGGAGAAGCAGTACTGGTTTAATGTCCTGTCTATCTCTGCCAGGGAGCCTTTCCTTTGAGTCATACGGCCTGTTGTAAATTAAAGCTTTTTCTTCCTCTGCAAATGGTATTTTTGTCAATCCAATGAATGAGACCGAGTGCCAGGTCAGCCTGTGACTCACGCTGGAGTCCATTCACAGGATCAGATAACAGAGCCAGCAGAGCTGCGAGGTGTAGACACGTACCATGCTTGGAGGTTGGGGCCCTGCGCCCATGGTGAGTGACTGACTGACCTGGGCTGTTGTACATATGCAAGGGGTGATATCTGTGAGCTGTGGACACAGCACACCTTCTCTGAGAGACCACCACATTGATGGAGGTGCAGGGAGCTGGGACATCAGCTAAAGCAACCGGCTGCCGTTCCCTAAAGCCACCAGAAGCCATAACAGAAAAGAAAGTCCTGGCCACAGTTAAAACATTTTTTCCCTCATCGCCTGTTGCTGCTGCCCCTTTCCATTTGTGTGCTTGTTTTCCCATGTCTCCACTTGCCTGAATCACCTCCATACTACAGCCACAGCAACTGAAGCTGGTAGCCAAGAAATGACTCTGTTCAACAATAGGTTGCTCAGTGAGCAGCACCGTGACTTCCCGGACAGCCGTCTGTCAGATCACATCTCACCTCGCAATCTCTGCTCGCCCAGCGGCAACGCTGCCGTGCTGGCACAGCACTCGGCCAACTGATGGGCGAGATATTCAATCAAGCTTCTTTCTGTCCATCTCACACTGTTCCCAGGTGAAGTCCAAGGAAGCTGTGATAAATGCTGCTCTTAAAGCCTCAGATTCAATCACGGTTATTGAGCAGAACATTATGTAATATAGAGCACAGAGCGCAGGGAACTGCCACCAAAGACAAGCTTGGAACTGACCTGCACCTGGGCAGGCATCTATCTTTTGTTTTTTAAAAAAAGGAATCCATCTATTTTATAAAATTAAATTATGAAATTGTGCCTATATATTAAAAGGGAGGTATTATAAAGAATACATCTGGTGCCAGACATTGCAAAGGCTCACCAGCACGGAGGGGGAAATGACACCTATTTTCCTCAGTGAGGTGTTTTGTAACAGAGCAAGTCAGACAGCAAGTGTTTCGTCATGGAAAAAAGTCCCTTCTGTGTGCAGAAGTGCTGAGCCAGGAGTGCTCTGAGAGACTGCGTCTGTATTTCGATCACCACCTTCAGTGCCTGAGACAGACTCAGGTGGATTTTATAGGGTGCTCTCTAAATGAAAAAACAAACAAAAAAAGCAATGGGAAATTCAGATCACTTATTGTCCAGGACTGTGAGATCCTCTTTCTCTGCTCAAAGGCGTGACATCTACACCAGAGAGAATCACAGGATCGGAGAATCACAGCCCGGTCGGGGTTGGAAGGGACCTTTACAGTTTGGCCATGATACAATCTCCCGACACAAGGCCTCGAGCCCAGCCTATTAATTGCCACCAGTGGGATTTTCAGTCAGATAGGCTGGTATTTAAATATTGATCCACCTCTAATGCTTACAGGACTGCAGGCACTGCTTTCCATAGATGAGCATGTGGCTGCACTGAAAGCCTGAACTGTCTCAAGGCAGGAGGATGACAGCTAACCAAATATTTCACAGATGGATGGCTTGTGCTGTTGTGACATAAATCTACCAGTATGTGATGTAAAACAGCAACAGTTCCTCCATGATTTAGAAATACCTCTTGTTTACAGACTGTTTTCCTTTCCAAATGCCTTAACAGGGAGCAGAACAAGTGATGCTTGGAGGAGGAGGTCGAGTGGAGGTAGAATTCAGTATTCAAATGAGATAGACACAGAAAGACAACATTTAGGTGAGTCTGGCTTTGTAATAATTGAACAGGAGAAATAATTTTGTCCACGCTGTCATTGTGGAGGTCCTTTTGCTAGTAATGGACTGAAAAAAATGTAATATACATAAATCAGATGGTATCTATGACTCACCAGACAAAGCACAGCGCAGACTCTTCGAGGTAAAACTTCAGGTGAAGTATTTGCCACTCATATTAATTATGAGAAACCTGTTGTCTGAAAGCTGGTCTTAATGCATTGCCCTCACGACTCGTCACTGCTGCCTCTGAATCACCCAGATAATTCTCAGAAGCAAGGGGGAGAGAAGTGTTAAAAGAGGAACAATCAAGACTTCCCTGATTGTCTCTGCATGTTATTTGCTAAACTGTGGGGAAAAAAAATTCTCACCTGAAGCACAAAGTCAAGATGCAAAATGGAAATTTACAGGCAGAATCTGCCACCAACTGCACCTCAGCCTGAGTGGGCTCAGCCCTGGCCACTGCAACCAGGTCCCAACCCACTAAGTCAAATTACAGAGAAGCAAAGGCAGAATTTTTGGATGGCTGACTGAATTTCTTGCCTGTACTGCTTGCCCTGTACTTCAGCTACAGCTACAGGCTGAACACTTTGGGTGTTGCCAAGTGAAATTTAAGAGATGTTTAGGAAGCAGCTTCAAACAGAATTTAACTTGGGCTTGTATACTAGCTGATTCACAGGCCTCCTACAAAAGTCTCCACTTCACAGAGGGCAGATGATCCATTTTTCATTCAGACAAACGCTGCAGACTTTTTAATGGTACAGAAATAAACCCATGCAGTTTTCCACCGAAGACACAGTACAAGTATATAAAGATCTAGATGGGAAATATTAAGTTGGCTTTTGCTCTCCGCATTCCCAAATCCTTCATGAGCAATAATCACAGTTGTTGCAGGGGGCAGAGAGATTTTGGGGGCTTCCTGGAAGAGAAGAGAGAGCTGCTGGGATGCACCTGCTCCTGATGCAGACTAACTTCTTGTCCCAGTCTGGGAGCAAACTGGGAAGGCTATGTCAGGTGGGCCAAAGGGGAGGGAGACCCTCGCTTAGCATTGTTCCCTCAAGATCTAGACTTGTAAGAGTTGCTGTTCTCAAGGAAGCAATTCCCTCTCTTGGAGCAGTTGGCTTGAAGGAGTGACTTTGCTTCTTCACCCGGGCAGACTGGTAGAGACTGAAAGGGAATTATTCTTTGTGTAGCACTGCTGCACTCCTGCAATCATTCCCGAGCTGTGCTGCGCTAAGATGTGGAGCACACCTTTTATAGAGCGGTGGAAAAGAGAGGCACATGGGCAACGAGCACAACGTGATCTCCCCCGGGCTTATTTTGGTTCTAAATGATCCTGTTCTGTCTGTGTTGTCTGCACACTGACGTGACAGCCAAGTGGCTAAAACTCAGCTGAGTACTGACCTCTTTGACATAGGATTTAAAGCGGTCTTGTGGAAAAATATCTGAAGGATCACGGGCTGAAATGGAAGCATTCAGCAGCAGGGCAAAGAGAACTACAGGACATGAATACAGAGAGGACTGTCCCTGTGGTAATTCCGGCAGAAGACAGAAGGTTGCAAGCAAGTAATAGAAAATTCTAAAACTAATGGAACGAGATTAACATAGGTCACTCCATCAGTATTTCTCCTCCCAAACAGCTCACTCCTGATTATATTTTATATCCTCATGGAATTAAAGCACCGTACTTATTGGCAGCAAAGGGAAATTAGATCAGAATAGTGTTTGTGGATGATTAACTTGCACTTCCTTTCAAACTCAGCGTATGCGCTGGAGTCCTCCGGAGCCGCAGTCGCTTCAACAGGGAACCTGAGCAACATGAGCTAAGGTCCAGGACTCAATGGGGGCTGAAATAAACTGGGTAACCACAGCCCCAGGTGAATACAAGGCTTTCGTGAACTCTCACGAATTTATATGGTGTCACTGGGTGAGAGATGTTGCCTGCAAGGATCCGAGCAGGGAAAAGACTGAATGAACTCTTCCTCACGCATCCGTTGCCCTCCGCATTTTAAGCAGACTGAAATAATTTGAGCAGCTACAAGGTACTCTGGGCTCTGCCTCCTTCCAGCGACAACACAAATAACTTTTGTTACAAAACAGCCCTCACTGCTCCATTACAAATGGAGGGCTACGGTGGTTCTGCACGAGAAGATCTTGTTAAGGACTACACTTGCCTGTTCTCGATGCGCATGGCTTACTATGGCTTTATCATTCGCTCCTGGTCGTCACACGCAGAGGCTCAGACTGACTCCAGAAGAGCCCCCCAAGTTTAGACACTGAGCAGAGGCAGCTGGGCTAAGCCTGCTCGTCAGGCAGGCATGAAGAGGTGACAAGTGTGAGCCAGCAGCAGCTGGGGGACTGTCTCTCTGACTGGAGATGCCCCTCATCCTCCAGCAGACACAGCAGAGCCCATGGAGACCAGACCCCGACCGAGGCACTCCCTGAGGTGGGATGTGTCTCTCTAGTCCAGAGTTTCCTGTTGTCTGTCAGGGATTAAGAGGTGGCACTGACTTCTTTTTGCTGCTGAAAACCAAGGAAACCCCTATCAGTACATTCTATTAAAGCAGCCTGAACATAAATGCTATGCTGCTTTTATGATGTCAGTCATGTAGATTTATATTATTATTATAAATTATTACTACAGTTATTTGAAGTAATTTTGTTATTAGGCTTTCAGGGGCTTATCACACAAAAAGAGAAGAGCAGTGACCCGGTATCTCACATTACAGATAAACTGTCTGAACAACCACCTCACTACACACGGAGAAGAAAATAATTTTTATGCAAATAGAGTCTGAGACCAAAATGCCTTTCTCCCTCACCTCCTTTCTATTTCATGATTAAATAAATCATAAAGCTGTCACTAAATACCGCACAGAAAGAGGTCTCAAATGGTAGGAATGAGAGCTTTCTGCATTTGTCTATTTTTAATTTCAAAAGGTATTTTGAACTAAAAAAGAAAGAGAGGGGAAAAGAGCATAATGCTTTTGCATGCCTGATTTCCCAGAAGTACAAACCAGCTCTGTGTCCTCTCGCAGTATACAACAAATTCTCAAAACCAAACACAAATAACTGAGAATTAAGCTACGATCCATGAATTTAATTGAGATTCACAGTGTCCCATGCTTTTCAAATTCAAATTTCCACCAGACAGTGCATCTTTTTGCATAGCTTATGCAGCTAAAGCGTAGGTGACAGCTTCTCCCCTCTCCCCTTTTGTTTGTGGGGAGATATACTTCACTCCTAGTGCTGGAATTTTTGCACATAAAAGCTGATTAATTACTTATCATTTTGCATCAGTGCTCCATATCATGTCGTACAGTGCTTAAAGTGCGGCACAGAAAGAGAGCAGGGAAAAACAAGCATCTTTGCCTTGAAGAATAGACCAAAAATTGAATCCTGCTGTCACTAAAGCAAATACCCAAAGGTAACTACAGTTGCTTTGTGTCAGAGCTCTTTGGTCTTCAGCAAATAAGATGGAACACCCCAGTGGTAACACAGAATTCTCTGCAGATCAGCCATGTCACTTTGGAAATTCAATTTACACATATGTCTTACTAAAGATGGGTGTGAATTTGGAGCTGGAAGAACTATATCATGGACAGCATCTACCAAAGAGAAGCTACTCCAGAAGAGATGTTATGGAATAATTAAGGTTTACTTGACAGTATTTGCATTCAGGACAACTTCACTGGGTAGTGAAGTTCTTAGTCTGTGATCTTGTGGATATTCCAGCTCTTAATTAGTGTGACCTAAGAAAAGCCTTTCCCTACAGAAAAGTATTTTTTAAGCACAGGTTTCTAAAGGGTGGGGATCCCCCCAGCTGTGTGGGGATGCATTTCAGGGCCATGTTTGGTACTCCACACTCACTGGGAATGTGGGAGAGATGGCTTTGGATGCTTTTTTGGTGGAAAAAGGACCTGAAGAGGAGTCCCCAACATGTGGGGTGTGACAGGACTTGGTCCCTTGAGGGGATGGCTTGAATCCTGCTCCCTGGGGCTCCCAAGCCACTCCCCTGAGGAAGCACCACTGGTTTACTTATGGTGGAATCCCAGCAGCAGGATTATTCAGTGGATTTTTCTTGCTGCTGTTTACCCCTCTTATAACATCCATTGCTCTCTAGATCTTCCTCCCCGGTTTGTTGGACTGAACAAGTTCACGGTTCTTCACATCTCCTGCCAACTCACAGGTTCTCCCCCCTGCTGGTCATCTGAGCAACTGAAATACAAGCCCGTCTGTCTGAGGGAGTAAATGTCTCTTTCCACTCTGACCCAGGGAGATGCAATGTTTAACCATGCAGGAGTAAGCTGGAGGGTGGCGTTCCGAAGGTGCGAGGAAGAAATGTTTTAGGCAGCTTGTGTTGTAAACTAGCATGATGGTTTTGGATGGGAAGACAGGGGAAAAAAAAAACCTTTTAAAACCATGTAGGAACATCACCAGAGACACTATTTTAACTGTTAGTTAACGGTAAAACAAAATATTTCCTACCCATGAAAGTACAAATCATGTATTGAACCAGACTCCAAAGATGATGTAGTATGATAAGGAATGCCAAAAGTGATATGCAGAATGCTAACTCCTGTGAGAAAATAAGAAGAGTGCTTCACCAGCATTGTTGTGACAGGAACTAGTCATTATCACCACAACCAGTGAAAAAGCTCTGTTTGCACAGCACTTTTCCATGGTACCCTTTAACTGGAGGAAGGGAGTATAAACAGTGGTGAGGAACATAGGCTGGGGTTTGAAAAAAAACCCCTAAATCCAGAGTGGGTTGTGTAAAAATCACATGCAGGAAAAAAACCCGAAAGTTGAATTCACATTCTTAAAAATGATCACTGCCACATGACAAGGGCCATTTTTGCTCATGACATAACCACATTTCATCTCACATCTGCAAATCTGACAACGGCATCATCTCCTGGCATCACCCTTCCTAGCCTGGGCACTTTGCTTTTTCTCCTTCTAACTTTCCACCTGCCCTGTGCTGGTTTGTCATGGTGAGGCTGCTGACGTGAGCTAAATGGTCACCTCCAACTTGAAAGGGAACAGCATGAAATACTTACTACCCACCTGTGCTTTTTCACACACACAGACATCATCTCCTCTCGTCGCACATACACAAGTAATTGCTTTGTTAAATCGTACAGCTCAGGCCTGTAAACCAGGATGGTTTAATTTAGAGTGCTGCTCATGGGCTGCTGGCCAGGCACTAGAGCAGGAGCTGCTGCAGTGTGCAAGCCCTTCACACACAGCTCCCTTGGCTCTGCTCCTTCGATTCTACCTGGAGTTTCATAGAGTCATAGGATGGTTTGGGTTGGGAGAGACCTTAAAGCTTCTCTACTCCAACCCCCCTGCAGGGAGCAGGGCCATCTGCAACCAGAGCAGGGTGCTCAGAGCCCCGGCCAACCTCCCCTGCAA
>WTSP01007751.1:14872-32837 GCA_025331215.1 Actenoides lindsayi | reverse complement strand
GTGGTGGAGTCCCCGTGATCCCTGGAGGGGTTTCCAAGCCCCCCGTGGAGCTGTGGTGCTGAGGGCCATGGGTCAGTAGTGCCCTGGCAGTGCTGGGTTAACAGTTGGACTCAGTGCTCTTAAAGGTCTTTTCCAACCGAAACAATTCTATCATTTCTGTCTAGCAACAGCCACTGAACACAGACTTTTATTCAAAGCCATTCAGCATGAACGAACTGTGTGCTCATGCTGGGTTTTTTTCCTAACCCCAATAGTCGTCCCGAGCGTTGTTCCAAAATACCAGCTGGCAAGGTGTGAGATGCTGTCTGGCAGCTGAGTGCTCCCGCTCCTGCATGGGCCGCATCGCCTGCACGAAGCGTGAGAAAATCCTGCACAAAGCTCTGCCAATCTTGGGAGCACCCTGTTTATATTCTCTTCGTGTTGTCTCATTAGTGCAGAAACTTGCTTTCACACGAACGCTACCACCAAAATAATTGCTTAATATAATTAAAGCTCCTGGCTCTTTAAATTTGATGTCTGATAAAAAAAGAAAAAAAAAAAAGAAAAAAAAGGGGGGCCTCATGTCTTTATGAATTGAAAGCTTGTGTGGTTGCAGGGTCTCGTTGCATCAGTCTCCTCGGTGGTGGTGATGGTCTGCAAGGCTTTTGACGCGTGTCAGCGAAGCCTTAGCTCCCAGCAGCACGTTCTGCAGGCTTTGTAACTGCTGGGTTGGCCCTGATGGGTTACGCAGCCCAAGTCCAGAAGAAGCTTTGGAAGAGAAATCTAAAGAATTTAGATGGAGCGACTGACCTTGAGTACAGTCACTCTGAAGTTACCGACAGCTTGTCCCCCTGAACCCTGCCATGCAGACAAAGTTATTTTCCTCCGTCCAAAAAGTCGATGAACTGTTACAAAATTTACTCAGTGTTCCACCACTTACAGCAATTATGCTGTGATATTCCCAGTGAAATATTATTGTTTATGTCTGTGGAATAAGAATGGAAAGAAAATACGCTTTTCTTAACAAGGCATGGATGCAAATCCTATTTGGGATGGGGCTCATGTTTGCAGCGTTGGGAGATTTGGCTCTGATGAAAATCATGTGTGTAGTTTGTTGGTTTACTCACCGTGAGCTTCAGATGAGTGCCTTTATCTTCCTCCAGTTTAACCAGGTTATCCATTTATTAAGTGGAGAGAGAGGAGTCAGAGCACAGATCCCAGTCTCTTGTGAACTGAACCAGTAAGGACCGTCTGAGTCTGCTGCTTCCACTTAGGAAAGACAATCCTTACTGAACAGTACCTTCAAGTAAAATTCTTCATTCTCTTCTGAGTTTGAATATTAGAGTCATAGGAAACGACTTTATCAGTGTGATACTGGAGTTTTTATTTGGGAAACTGTTAAATTTAGTTCTGATTTTCACTTTTCTAAGGAAAGAAGATACCAAGAGGGTGTAAATTATACTTGAGAGTCAGGCCATTTTTTACTGCACAGTAATGTCAGCTTGCCTGAGGGAATCCTGATTCCCTGAAATCTGATTCAGCGGCCTTCTTAATTAGCTCCTAGACACTAATTGTCTGTGCAAAAGGAAGGAGGGTCCCTTCAGCCATCGGTCAGGGTCAATCTGGGTAACCTCCTCGGGAGGCCACCGCTGCTCCTCACGTTTACGCCGGGCCCTTGTTCTCCGTTCACAGGCAACGGGACAAGCAGCTAAATCCTCGAGGACAGTTGTCATCGCTGGTGTTCCAGATGGCCTTCTGCACGATGATGTCATGACTGACATACTGATGATTCACTTCCAAATGTCGAAGAATAACGGCGGCGATGTGGAAGAAGTAACGTACCCCACAAGGAAAAAAGGGGTCGCGTACGTCACTTTTGAAGACCAAGAAGGTATTTAGGTTCATGTACTATAGTCAATACAGCCATCCCCTGAAGAATTAGCCCTAGAACGTGAACCCTAAACCAAATTACTTTAAACTATTTACTGGTACTAGGATTTTATAGAACTGGGAGACTAGTGCCTCTCTTTTAGCCGGCCAGAGGTTTAGGATTTTATTTCTGCTCATGACTCTGAACAGGCTTCGTGCAGGCTTCCTTGTTTTTAGGAATCAATTTCTACCGTGCATAACAGATGCAATATATGTAGTCAGGCCTTGTATTTGAGAATAAATCTCTGCCAGGGAACGTTCTAAGAAGACAGGCTTTTGTCTCTGAACGATTTTGACTAATACATGAAATATTAGCCAAGAGCATTGAATCACCTGCGTGTGTGTATGGGAAACAGGGAAAGCGTCAAGAGGAAAACACCCGTGAGGTGTTCCATCAGAGACGCGTTATCTCACTGCACAACGAGTGACTCTGTCTTTCCCTTTAGTTGTAGAGAAGGTTCTAACGAAGGATGAACATCGACTAGAAGACAAGAGGCTGTCCAGATACTACCCACTGAAAGTAACCCGTTACTGCGAGAATGTAAGCGCGTTCATAATTCATCTGCTTGTACTTCCACTGCTTTGCTACCCGTTATTTACCTTCTCTAATTCAAAATTCTAGGTCTTCAGCTCTGTCACGTCTGTCCTCAATATGTCCATTTTCAAAGACCAGTTTGTTTTGGAAGATCTGATACAAGAAATTAAAAAGAAGAGCACAGCTTTGAGGTTTGGTCCTTTGCAGTCCAACGGGCATATTTCTGTTCAGGGGTCATTTCCAGCGATCAAATTGCTGAGAGACTTTCTCTTGCTCAAAGCAAAATCCCTCTCAGAGGAGGACAAAAGAGAAGAGAGTAAGTCCTGTCAGAGACCAAGGAGGAGGCTACAGCAACACAGACTCACCTCGGAGATGAGTAACTCCACTCGTGATGCAGATGGGAAAAAACAAATGGTGGTTCTGGACACAGATGTCTATCACTACATGAAGCACTTTTTTCCCGGGACGTTGCTAGTAAAAGGTGACGTTGTCATTTCTGACTTCGCTGACAGCGATACCACTACGTTATATATTGAGAGTGCTGGGAGGGGGTCTGATGCTGGCCAGGTATTGAGAGTCAAAGAGAAAATTGAACGTCAGTCTATAGAACTCCATAACATTTTACGTAAAGAAAGGATCTACTTTGAGGGGCGCAGCAGAGATGAAAAGGAGAGATACACCTGGGTGTGTGAATGTCTGAAACCCCGTTACCCTTACGTTCTGAGCATTCCCTATGATACTTACGTTGACGTTATAGGAAATTCTTCTGAGGTTCTTCAGTTCACAAAGGAAGTGAGGAATAAGATTCAGAGCCTGTTTCAGACTGGGTAGAGAGCTCGTGGGGATGCTGGGCCTCTCATACCGACTGTAGTTGTACAACCTGTGCCCCTCTGCCTCTGCAGCTCTGTCATGTTTCTCCTGCTTGTTGAGGAGTCTGCCCGTGAGTCTGGATGAGTCCGTTCCTCCCCAAACGCCAAATTTAGTTGATAACAGGAGACAAATGATCTTGTGAACTTAGAGTCCAGAGAAATTAGAATCACAGAATGGTTTGGGTGGGAAAGGACTAGATGGTGGGGTTGGAACTATATCTTTAAGGTCCCTTCCCACCGAAACCATTCTATGATCCTATGATTCTATGATCCTATGATCCTGTGATTCTATGATTGATTCTATCTTGCTGTCAGGGAGCATGTGATGAGAGAAGGGGGTTCTTTTAAAGACTTCTCATTAGCCCAAGAAGTCAGACTGACAAAGCTGGGTGCACAGACCAGATGTGTAATACTGGTTGGAGATGAGTTGTGTGTCTTTGTGCGAGGAGATGACCACTGAAAACGGGAACGGTGGCCTTTTTCCGTGGCCTTTAACTGCTGAGGGAAGATCTCGTTGTTGAGATGCATGGAGCAGGTAGAGCTTTGACAGCTGAGGGAACCGGATGTTCATTAAATTCACAGCTTGTCATGTCCTGGGAAACCTTAGAAGATATCACTGAAAGTTCTTGACAGTAGAAAAGAAGCGAGTTTGTTTTCACAGGAGCAATAACATGGCTTTTTTTTTCCAGCATCTGCAGCATCTGTTGACAGCCTGTTAGACATAAAAGTATATCCAAAGTTTTGTTGTGAAAATCTTGGGGGAATTTAGACTTTAGAATCAGATTCTGTTTATGTCGATCCATTCCTGTACCCATTACAAGGGCCCAAATGTTCATCCTAATTTAGGCTTTTTAGAAACTAAATTTGATGTTGTGCTGTCAGAGTATTTTGTCAAAACATACCAAGCACAGGCACTTTCTCTCTTGTGCGCAGGACAAGCTTTATGCCATTAAAGAAATTAGTTACACAAGTTACGGTGTCTGTGTTCTTTTAACCAGCCCCCAGATTTTGGGTTGGAAGCCTGAGAGATGCTTCAGGCAGTTTCTTGTCACGGCTGATTATCCGTTGCAATTATAGCACTGGAAGATGAAGTTGTTCAACCAGTGCCGATGCTGTGTGTTAAAATTCACCATCGAAGCGGGAAGATGATGAGCTTAAGTACTTTGTGGAATTGGAAGCAGGGGGGGAGTAGTATTTAAAGGTTTAATCTCTTCCAAGTTCCCCTGTAACCAGTAGGGTCGGAGGGGGATGGACATGGGTGCTGGGCCCCTCATCTGCTCCCTGCAGAGCACAGACAGATCTCCAGGGCTGTTTTGGGGACTCCCTGTAGTGCTTAAGCAAAGACAGGAAGTTTTTCAACCTTATAAAAGAGAAAATCCTCTACAAAGGATAATCCTTTAATGAAATTAGTGCTCTTTTATAATGTCTGGGTTGGTCTTCCCTTCTCTTTTCTAAAGAGCCTCATTTTTTTCTGATTCATAGCAACTCTGGAGCCCCCAACACAAGAAGGACATGGACCTGGTGGAGCAGGTCCAGAGGAGGCCACAAAGATGATCTGAGGGCTGGAACCCCTCTGCTGGGAGGGTTGGGGATGTTCAGCTCAGAGAAGAGAAGGCTCCACGGAGACCTTCTTGGGGCCTTCCAGTATCTGAAGGGGGCTACAAGAAACCTGGGAAGGTACTTTGGACAAGGGCTTGTAGTGACAGGATGAGGGGTGATGGCTTCAGACTGGAAGAGTGGAGATTGGAAATTACAAAGTTCTCCACTGTGAGGGTGGTGAGACACTGGCACAGGTTGCCCAGGGAAGCTGTGGATGCTCCATCACTGGAAGTGTTCAAGTTAGATGGGGTTCAGAGCAACATGGATCTAGTGGGAGGTGTCTCTGCACATGGCAGGGTGTTTGGAACTAGATGATCTTTAAGATCCCTTCCAACCCAAAGCACTCTGCAATTCTATGATAGATACTTCCTTTTCACTTCAATAAATGTTTAGGGCTGAACTAGTAAACCAGTGGCACTGGTGTTTGTCCAAATCCTGACTGGTTATTACTGGCTGAGCGTTGCTTTTTTGAGTTAAGTTTCACACCAGGAGAGTTGGCAGCACCTCCAGCTTGTCACTCAGGTCTTGCTGCCTGGCAAGCAGATCATTTTTACTGGTCGCTTTTCAGTCAAAAACCTTTAAAAGCTTGAAAACATCCGAGTTGAATAACATTTTATTGTCGAGCCCTGGCTCAGCTGTAGCAGCTCCTCTCCCCATTCACTCGCCCGCCAGCCCTTTGCCCCCACGTCCTTGGCAGCCCTCGGTTGCCGCGCGCGGGGGCCGCTCTCCCCCCACATTGCCTCATTTTTTCCCGGTGCTCTCCCATGGGCTGTCTCTGGTCTCGTTCCGAGGACGTCGTTTCTTTAGACAAAAAGAGCTTTGCCTTGGTTGTTTTGTTTGTGGGCTGCCTAGTAAATAGAGGTCTGGGTCCGCGGTGGGTTAGCGAAGAGCAGCTTTTGTTACATCCCAGGCTTTATTTTTATTTTCAGGCTACTTTTTCTCGTAGGATTTGCAGCAACAGCGGCCAAAAAGGCCCCACTTTTGTCCCGTTTGGTGGTTCCATGTAGCTGTGTGAGGGCAGAGCAGCTCAGGGGCTTTACTAGTGGTAGTAGAGAGGCTGCGGCATCTATGTAGGGCCTGTGACCGAGCTACTCGAAGGTTTAACCTCTCAGAGGAACCCGTTTTCTGTAGCAGGGTAAAAAGCGGTGATCCCCCAGGACAGAGAAGTGTTTGCTGTGAAATACAAACAGCACTGCAGGAGAATAACATCGTAAGTAGAGCATGTTCCTTCCTTCACGGTGCAGATACCACAGAAAACAATAGATATTTAGCAAGTTAAAAAAAAAAAGAAAGTCTGATGTTGTCATCATCACAAATCCTCAAATACAACAAAGCAAATCAGTATTAGGTCTGGTAAGAGACTTAAGCAGCGCCCATTCTCACAGTGATTTTTATAGCAAGCAAAGCACTGCTGTGTCGATTAAACTCCCCTTGACAAAGGCATTTAGTATTTGTGTCCACTGGAAAACATCCGGGAAAACAGATCGGATGTTCCTACGAGATCGAAACCACCGCTGCTGACTCAGCACTCTCAGCACTTTTAATTTGAACGGAGAATTTGCTCCCAGGACCTCAACATAGTATCTGTCCTCGTTGCCGTACCGACGTCTGCCGCCCTTCGACAGAAGGGGATTCGAAACGGGTCACGCTGGAAAAATACAAAGCCTGGTTTTGAGTTAAGGACCGGGTCCACCGACAGCCTAAAAAAGAATAATAAAAAATGGTTAAAAAGGTCACAAATAGCAGCAGAATCTGAGCCCAGCTCCTGGCAGCACCTCGCTATGGTCAGCAGGGTAAACATCTGAAATCCTGAGGATTCCAGTGACGATTTGATGTCCCTCAGGAGGAAAATATTGTACAATTTGGTGGCAAAATCAATCTCCCCTTGTTGGCTGGGGGAGGTGGATGGAGGAGGAATGATTTCTGCAGCCCATCACCGACACCGTGCGCTGCTCTGAAGGGGCAAAGGGAGGACGAAGCCTCCCCATGGTACCTGTGCACTTAATGGTGCATTGTAAATATGCTTTGTTCCATTAGGGGATAAAACCCTTCCTGCAGGTTTGCTTGTTGTCATCAAAACTGCCTCTGCTGCCTTCGAGTTGCATCGAAACCTTCATGTTTTTGTTCAAAAAGCACATACTACAAAAGGCTCATCACGTCTCCTGCAGTGTCAGGGTGATGTTTTCATGAGGAAAAATGCACTACTTTGGGGAGCCACGTTGTCTTACTCAAAACAAAACCAACACAACACGATGCGTAGGAAAAATAAATAGCCAATAACTCATTCTTTAAGACAACTTCTAGGCTTCCTCTGGCCACAGTGTAGACTCAGAAGAGTAAAACCTAGATGAAAACAAACTAAAAAGTCATCAGCTGAGGGTGAGCTCCAGGTGGTCGGTGAGTCAGTACCCGCAGCCCACTGGGGTCGGACGAGGACAGACTCCCACTAGAGGAGATGAATTTAGCAGGGCTGTGTATCCGGAGGAGCTGAGGCTCTCGCTTGGCTCCGGTTCGGCTCTCTGGGAGGCTCCCACAAACAAACAAACACCACACACACACACGTTCCTGTTTTGTTGCACGACTTGTGCAAGAGAAAAGCAGCTGTAGAGCGGGGCCGAGAGAATCATGGGGAAGCCCCTCCTGCACTGCACATGTCTGTGGTGGCTTCTTCCCTCTGACTGAGTGTGGCTGGTGGGTATTTATGGGTACGTGGCTTCCATCCAATTTAATTCAAAGTTACTAATTGCTTGTCCTTTGGGCTTCTATCTTTCAATCCGCTGCAGTTACTGATGGAAGAACCTTTTCCGTACCTTGAAGACCACAGTGAAGTCACATCACAGAATCATTTAGGTTGGAAAAGCCCCTTGGGATCATTGTGTCCAACCATTCACCCTACTGTACAAGTTCACCCCTAGACCATGTCCCCCAACACCACAACTCTACAAGTTCACCCCTAGACCGTGTCCCCCAACACCACATTTAAGTGATGCTTAAACACATCCAGGGATGGTGACTCAACCCCCTCCCTGGGCAGCCTCTTCCAATATCTCACCAATATCTCACATGTAGATACACTGTCATTTTCACCTACCGTTAGAGGATGGGAGTCTTCCCTGATTTCTGCAGCAGGCTGCCTGAAGACAACCAGACCTCTTGGCTAAGAGGTAAAGAAAATAATTAATGATTAATTATGAGTCTAAAACAATACCAAAATGGAAAAATTGAGTCAAAACCGCACAATTCAGAACTGACAGAGCCTGGTCTGGTTGTAGTGTAGTCACTTTTTTCCTCAGATAGAGAGTTCACGGAATCATAGAATAGTTTGGGTTGGAAGGGACCTTAAAGATCATCTTGTTCCAACCCCCCTGCCATGGGCAGGGACCCCTCCTACTAGACCAGGTTGCTCAGAGCCCCATCCAACCTGGTCTGAACACATCCATGGATGGAGCATCCACAGCTTCCCTGGGCAACCTGGGCCAGTGTCTCAGCACCCTCAGAGTCAAGAACTTAAAGAGTTGCAGAATATCTGCTGGAAAACAAGTTTCTCTTTCTGCTTTGCTTTCCTTTGTCTCCTGATGCCCGTTAATGGCCTTTAAAGAAATGTCCTAAAAATAAATCAGCTAAGCAATAGTACCTCTAATGGCAGCAGGTGCTGCTGCCAGAGCATTGCATTAACGCCATTTTTTCAGGCAGATTTCCCCACTCTTTGCTTCTAGCACCTTAGGATCATAGAAACATTTCATTCAGAAGAGACCTTTAAGATCATCAAGTCCAACCATTCACCCAGCACTGCCAGGGCACCGCTAACCCACGTCCCTCAGCACCACACCTTTGTGATGTACGGCTCAGGACCTGCTACAGAGAGTACTCTACCACCCCAAAAGCTGCATAAAATCCTGGAAAACCAACGTTCCATTACCCTCGTGCAGGTGAAATCGTTTTGTGCTCTTTGAATCCCCAACGCCGCGAAGGAGGGAACGCTGCGCATGCTGTGCGCGGTACGTACAGATGGCACTGCTGTCGCTTGGACCGAACGGCGCCGAAGAAGGGTGGATTTTCTCCAAGGTGGAAGCTATGGCTGACAGTCACAACTCGTCCTCGATCGAGCTGTAAGCAGCAGGCTGCGCGTAGCCCATATGGAGCTGCACACCCTATTCCCTAGCCAAGGAACAGCTTGAGATCGCCTGGCAAGCTCGAAAGGTACCGCAATAGAGAGATGGTCCATGCCGGGTCAGCTCTTCACTAACAGCTCCTGATGTGATCTGCTTCTCCAGGCTGGACAGGAGGAGAGGAGCAGGGGCTACTACGCTCAGCAGGTTCCTCCAGACGGACTTTGTCCCATCTGATTTCTCCTGCCATAAACACGGGGAGCACAAGAGGGAGCTAGATGCTTTGGAGCTGAGCTGCCAAAGTCTCCACTGGGGTCCTGCCTGGTTGCGCCCGGTGGAAGGAGATCACAGAATGATAGAATCGTTTTGGTTGGAAGAGACCAGTAAGATCATCAAATCCAACCCTTAACCCAGCACTGCCAGGGCACCACTGACCCATGTCCCTCAGCACCACAGCTCCACAGCTTGGAAACCCCTCCAGGGATCATGGGGACTCCACCCCTGCCCTGGGCAGCGTGGGACAGCCCTGGAGGGGAAGAAATTGTTCCTCATGTTCAACCTAAACCTCCCCTGGTGCAAGAGGCCATTTCCTCTCATGCTATCGCTTGTTCTCCGGGAGAGTAACAAGCAAGATGTTGGTTGTTATATGATATCTCCACAGCCACCCAGAAGATATCCTCTGGATGCCCAGGGCAGAAGGTGGCAAATGCCATTCACAGAAAAGAGATTAGAAGTATGATGTAAAAACTGGTGGTGGAAAGCTCAGTAAATGCAGCGGGAATGCCAAATTCTCTTAGTACAAACCTTTTAGCAGCCACTTCATTTCTACCAGTTAGTGCGAGTTAAATCACTGCAGGCAGACCACCCAGTGTAAAGCACTTCACTCCCCAGAGGAACCTCTTTGCTTGTATCTTACACGTCCCATATGTATCTCACTTTATGGAGCAGCACAATCTTGTGCCGTGTATCAAGCGACGTAAGTGCATGCTGAGAGGACAAGGTCCAGCAGGGCAGCAAACACCTTTGCTCTCCGGTGCATCGACTCCCTCAGCCATGCAGGGCACGGGGGCACCGGGGCCGCTTACCTGAGCAGCTGGGGCAGCGGGTGGTGGCACTGGAGCTGGTTCAGCTGGTGGCTCTCCCCCTGTGCTCTGTGGTTCAGGATCCTGCTGCGGTGGCTGTGATGCTCTCTCAGCCCCTTCCTCCTCCACCTCATCCTCCTCCTCCTCTCCTGATGATTCTGTGTGGATTTCATCCAAATCTTCACCATCCATTGCCTCCTCCTCTTCCTCTTCTCCCTCCTCTTCTGACAGGACACATGTAAGAAGACAGAGTTGAGCACCATGGGAAGATGACAGACTCACAGACTGGTCTGGGTTGGAAGGCACCTTTAAGGCTCATCTAGTACAATCCCCCTGAGGCGCACAGGGTCATCTTCAAATATACATATGTATATATGTATGATCTCTTGGGGTACCAACCTCCCTGAAGCCAGATTGGCAAACTCGATCAAAGCGCCACTTTTGCGTCACCTGGCACATCCTGTTGTCAGCATTCACAGCCCCGCTCGTGTCCAGAGGGAGCCCTCTAACAGTGCATTTTCTTTTGCATAATCACACTCTTCATCCTCACAAAAATGGGATGTTTTTTTCCCGGCCCTTCAGAGAAATAAACTCAGATGGATGCTCTAACCCCAGCTTCAAACTGGCTGGGCATTTTCCACAGGTTCTGGCTCTGCCAGAGTACGTAGAAGGAATATGGAACTGCACATTAAGTAACGTCCTCGTAACGAAGAAACGTTTCTGCAGACAAATACACTCCTTTAGGCAGAGTGCTGGATCTCTGCTTCCACGTCCCGTGGCTGCAGAGGACCTCAGTGGCTGCAGCAGGAGTTTCAAACACTGGATTGAACTCACCAAAGCCTTTGCTAATGCCTTATCCCCAGGAGGTGGGTGTCACATTCCCCATCACAGAGCAGGGGAGTGCCTGAAGCACGAGGTCATGATATTGGGCAATAAGGCCAATGGTATCTCGGGGTGTGTTCAGACGAGTGTGACCAGCAGGCCAAGGGAGGTTCTCCTTGTCCTCTAGTCTGCCCTAGGGAGGCCACATCTCGAGTACTGGTTGGGCTCCCCAGTTCAAGAGAGAGACAAGGAACTACTGGAGAGAGTCCAGTGGAGGCTACAAAGATGCTGAGGGGCTGAAGCATCTCTGTGCCCAGGGAAGGCTGAGAGCCCTGGGGCTGTTCAGCTGGGGAAGAGCAGCCTGAGAGGGAAGCTGAGCAATGCTAAGCAAGAGCTAAAGGGCCCCGGGGGGCAAGAGGATGGGGCCAAACTCTTGTCAGTGGTGCCCAGGGACAGGACAAGGGGCAATGGGCACAAACTGGAACCCAGGAGGTTACATCTGAACAGGAGGAGAAACTTCTTTGGTGCGAGGGTGTGGGAGGCTGTGCCAGGCTGCCCAGAGAGGCTGTGGAGTCTCCTCTCTGGAGAGATTCCCACCCCGGCTGGACACTGCGCTGCTGGGCCCCCTGCTCTGGGTGACCCTGCTGGATGGAGCAGGGGGGCTTGAAAGAGTTGATCTCCAGAGCTCTCTTCCAACCCCACTACACTGGGACTCTGTGGTCTTGGCAGATGCATGTGTGTGGAAGGGATGTGGCAGCTGTGGCTGATCACAGGGATGAACTGGGCACAAACCCATGATTTAGGAAAGCCAACCAGCTGAAATATATGACATACCTCTGTCAAAATCAATTTCTCGTATTATCTTTTCTTCTCTACTGAGGTTCACTGTGAATTGGTTCATATTTTCATACCCATCCTCTATTTTTTCCATTTGAAATCCTTTAGATGCTTCACTGATTCTAAAACAGAGATTGGTTATTGGTATTTGAATTTGCAGGTAAATTTGTAATTTGTAATTCATTATAAAGATCAAAAGTCTCAAGTTTAAATACTTACTTTTGTAGCAAAGTCTTGGCATTCTGTGAAAACAAAAAGGAAATAACTGACTTCTTAAATGGTTCATTTTTTTCAGACATTTTATCCACTGAGGTTTAATTCTTACACTGGCTGCTTCTAAACACACCAGTGTGGCTCTCATAAACGAGAACCATGAGATCTATGAATGAGATCAAATTTGGATGGTAATTAGTATACAGCTGAGTAAACCTTCTAGTTCATTGAAGACTTTTTAATTAAAATCTGAATAAGATGGAAAATATGTACAATTTCTACAAAAATGAAGTGGAAATATTTTTGCTCCTTTTTTGTCTGTGAAAAGCAATTGTTCTATTACCATCTTTAGTCACAGCAACAGTGTCTTTGGTTATCCCTGAGGGCACACTTCTGGAGCCACAAAATTTTATTTGCCCAGAAAGAATATTGTACGCTTCAAAGGCAATTCTTTGATGAAAATAAGTTGGTTTTTTTGTGTTGTCGTTTTTTTCTTTTTTTTTTTTTTCTTTTTTTTTTGGGGGGGGGGTTTGGGTTGTCTTTTTTTGTTTTTTAGAAAACACCCTTTCAGCCTGTAATATAGAGAAGCTGTAAACTCACAGGGCATCAATTCTGCACCAATGAATTCACTGGATGGGCTTCTAACGGTTTGCTCATGAGCTCTGCTAAGTTTATAGCAAGAAAACAGGAGAAGAAAAAAAAAAAGAAGTAAAGGCATAAAACTGTGACTTAAATATCTGACTCTTAGAAAGTTACTCTCTGTCAATAGGCAAATGAAACCTGTGACTCACGGAAGTTCAATAAAGATATGTTGGCAAAGGTTAAAATTCCTGTGTCTTCTTTGGGGACCAGAAATTCATACACAATATAGTATATTTTGGTGAAAATAGCAAATACTCCTGCTCTTGGTTTGGATACTACTCACAAGATTAGCCATTTGTCTGTGCTGATACAAACCTTTAAAAAATGAGTTTGTATAAATGTTCACTCAAAGATGACCAAACCCTGAATGTGCCTAAAATTGAGAAATGCTTGAAGTTTACTTCAATAAACCCATCACTTTTTTTTTCTAACTCTGCTTATAGACTTTATACCTGCAAGAACACAGCCATTTCTGGTTCTTCCATGAACTGGATTCCTGATTCCACCAGCTTTGACACAGCTTCCAAATGATCCGCGTACTTCTTCATCAGGGAGCGGACGTGTTCCAGTTTCTCCTCTTGGGTTCTAGTGATTATTTGTGTCATCTCATTTTTTCTTTCTTCCAGTACAGAATAGAGATAATCAAATTTTTCACACAGCTGCTCTTTCTGTCGTCTGCAGCATTCCTGTGAATCATTTGGTTTATGTTAAACATGTTATGTTCTTAAAAGAGTTTCTATTTTTACAGTTACTTGGAAGCATTTTCATCAAAGAAATTCCTCTTTCTGAACAGTGAAAAGGATTCTGAATGACCCCAGAGACTTTTACAATTTTCAAAGTCCAAGCTATTGGAACAAAAGTTTTAAAACTGTTCTCAAACTCTGAGTTTCAAGCCACTGAAAGTCCCCAAACAGGTTACTGTATAACTTGTCAGCCTGCTAAAAAACTGTGAGTGGTATTTGTAATGTCTGTAGGGATGCAGCTGCAGGAAAAGTAAAGACCCCCTCATATTAGCAGCTGGGTTCATGTGCACGAACAGAATGGTTTTTAAAGCAGCGATCACCTCAAATCAGCTCTGGAGAAGTTTTTGTGGTTTTTTGTTTTGCTTTTTTTTTTTTACCAGAGAACCTGAAATTATCTTGGTTGGGCTTGATTTCCACATATGCCCTCTTAGATTCTGTTTTGACAATTGATGTCCATTATATTCCATTTACTGTGCACTTAATGAGGTAGAGGTGCCAGGAAGAGAATGGTGTGTGAGAAAAGCACAAAGACTAGAAGGAGGAATCAGGTTCCAACCCTACCTTCAGGCACTGATTTTCACATCACTTCTGAGACACTTTTATTCCCCTTCCAACCAGACAACACAGCATGTTTCACTGAGTAAGGAGGATGGGCTTGATGACTGCTTCATTGAGTGCTCTCTAACAAGAACACACTGAACTGGCAAGGGAGGATTTATGGGGAGGAAATCAGAGACAGCTGATCTATAATGTCTACCAAACAGAAGTACTTGAGTCATCTGTGTGCCCCAGGGCAAGCAAATGGGCATAACCTTATTGTGGTTCTATCTGGTTGTGGATGGTGGTGATTATTTACATCTCTTTCCTAGGAGCTAAGGCTGAATCAATTCCTCATCTTTGTCCCTTGAAGCACAATGGTGAGAAGCTGGCAGCACAGGATTATTAACAGTCCCACAGTACCTTTGGAAGTGATAAGACTGATTATTCATAGCCCTTGGACAGAGAGAATCTCCCTTTTTTCTTGACTTTCAGCCAGAGCCCTTTCCTAGGAGTGGTGACAATCTGCTCTGTGTCATTCAAAGGAGAAAGCCTTCCAAAGATGGAATAGTGGCCAAAAATCACTGTCTGTGTTGAGCTGTAGGGAGCAAATACAGAACCTGTTGCACTGACCCAAGTATCCACCTCTGCTTCCCAGTGAGGAAGACTGGACTAACCAGGTGCTCCTAAACTATAACTCCTTGTGGAGGGCCAGGCTACTCCTGCCCTTCTGGAGGCCCTGACTGCTTCCCAGAAATTCCTGATTACTGAATTACAGGGTGGGGATAAGGAAGCTTCTGAACCAAGTGAATCACGGCTGCTGGGTGTCATTCTATTGTTTAGACCTCAAATAATCTTCCTCCTCTTTCACTCCTCTCTGAGCTTCCTCCCCGTGTTTCCTGCACTTCTGCTCACTCCAGACTCCTGTTTGGTTTAGTCTGAAATGTCATTCAGGTCACTTGTAAAACAACCTTAATTTCAAGACAGGTCTGTGCTATCTTTGCTATTTGACACAGGACAAGCGTTAGGGGAAGAAGAGCAAGAAAGTGATCAGTAGGGTGCCCTGAGACACCCTTCCCTATCTCTGAGCTCCAATGTATAGTATTTCCTGTCAGCGGATACTACAGAGTTGCAAACCCAAGAGTGAGGGTGCAAAACAGGTTCCTAATGGCAAGCACTGAACTATTTCTGAAATACTCTTCCTGTATAAAATGTTCCCATATGAAGTCTCTGCCTGATGGGATGACCCTAAAGGGGTTCTGAGGAATGGAAAAGGTGACTTTCCATTCTAAAAAGTTCTCAGCCTTTTTGTTTTCAAAAGCATGGCTGCAGCAAAAAGGAAGGAGTCCTTGCCACTGAGCATGAGTCGCACTGCTTGCTCTGAAGTATCTGTATTTGGAAGAAACACTGTAATTTTTCCTTCGTCATTTGACTCGTATTGTTTACAGAGCTAAACAGTACTTAATTATTTACCATTGTTGGCCAGTATTTAGCATTTTATGTTCACCCTTTTTTATTTTCTGTATAATATGTGAATTCGGTCTACCCTTCAATCAGTTAAAAGCTGTACAAGTATTAATCATTTTGTTTGCTTGTTTTTCTGGCTTTTAGGGTTGGATAGGAGCAATAGCTAAATATAGAACTGTAGGCTACTGCTTACTCCAGCTAAAAGGAAAACAATAATCTATTTTCTGCTAAAGCAGGTCTTTATTGTTTTCTTCAAACTGTTAAACTGAGAGAAGAGACAATCCTGGATTATAAGTGTTATTTCCATGTGTGCACATTTCTCAGCTCCAGCTGTAGCTTTTCATCTTCAAGGACAAACTGATGTCAATTCAGACAAAGCTCTTGTGTAGTAGGAAATGTGATTTGCTTGAAATGTAACATGGAAGAGCCAAGGCAAGCTCTAAGATCTATTTTCTGCAATCTTTGACTTTAAAGGTGAAAAGCCTGTTAAAACATCTGAAGGTAAAATGGCTGCACTTTCTTTGGGCTTCGAGTTTAAAGGTTAGACTTGAAACTGAGTGGATGACTCTGAGGAAGGCAGTTTCAGGAACTGTTGTATTTATTAAGGTATTTTTAGCATAGTGTTTTCTCCATACTTCAGAAGTTTGAAGTTTTGTTTCTGATTCATCTGGTTCAACTTAAATGGCTATAAGCTTTTGCTTTTGTATCATTCAAATTTCTGCAGTTAACCTACTTGAAAGGCTTGTTTCTGTCTGCAGAGTCCTGATAGGAGCCAATTTCACCCTTGCAATGTGAAGCCTTCCTGACTACAAAGTTCTGACTGCCGCTAACGTGCTCTTTCATTTACTTGGGCTAATGGTTTTATGTTATTTGGAGCAAACTTGGACATCTTCCATTCTTTCTTGCTCTGAGGAATAGAAGCCTTGGGCAACTGTGTACATAGATTGTGGAATCAATTTGTCTTACCAATTAGAATCTATACATCTTGGATTAACTGCTTTTTCTCTGCTGTTTCTCTTTTCTGCTCCAGCTCTGAAGGGTCAATGTAATTCTAATTGGGCTGAGAGGGACGCAACCCTTTCACTAGATGCTTCATCAAACTCTGATCACAAAATCAATTCATATGAGCTCTTCTCAGCCTATTGCTCGGTGACGCTTAAATTGGTCAGAGCTGATATTTATACTGGCTTTGCTCGTGCTAACCTCCTGGAGGAAATAAAAGCCACTTCTGCTGTTGAATGACACACAACTAATTCCAGCTCTGTCAGAATAAGACCTTTACCAGAAAATCCAGGAAGAACCCAAACTCTTCCCTCCCACAAGCAACAAAAGAAGATTCCTTAAAGGACAACTTAAGTATATTAAAAACCTACTTCTATGCAGAAGGCAAAGCAGCCAAATATAGAACTCTGTTCACAGGACTAGTCAGGCTTTAGCCTAATACTGGTCTTTTACAGCTCTAGAACCTGATCTTAGGTGTTAAATGAGCTGGGAGTTGATGGCATTTTGTTGGGTCTGCTTTTATATTCTGTGATATCCTATGCCACTAAGAATGCTGAGCAAGGTGTGCTGATGTGAATTATCCTTATTCTTTGTCCTGAACCACATGACCAATGTCAGAGGCAGGGTGCTGAGCAAGACACATCCTTTGGTTGAGGCAGTACAGCCAATACTGTAGAAAGCCACGGGTAATGGTTTAGCAACGCGGTGTGGGAATGCATTTGGCTAAAGTGAGGTCTGTTAAAGAACAATTGTTCCCAGCAGTTTAAAAGATGTGATTTCACACTGAAATGACTACATTTAAAGAGGTGGTACCTACCTCAACTGTCTTGCAGGTCTCCTCCAGCTGCGTGACTATCCCTTGCACTCTGTCGTTGGTCCCCACCAGCACTGCAATGCCGTCACTCAGCTCGGACTAGGCAGTAAGGGGAGAGCAAGCAGCAGGGTGTTAGACACCGTCCCGCTGCAGGGTGGCACATCTAACAGTGGGCATCAGGAGATGAATGGACTGTACCAGGGTATTGGCTCTTCTTCCCACCAGAATCAAGGAAAACTGGAGCTTTACCTGCCCACAAGTTACTCAACTTCCGTTTCCTCTCCCAAAACACTATTAAAACATTGACATTTTGAAACTCTTCATGAAGAAGAAACTATAGTTTGGAAAGGAGGAAGCACTTTGTTCTAGAAGGCTCTTCTAGATGCTTCTGTCTGAAGTGCTATGTTTCAACAGCCCAAAAATATTCCCTTTGATTTTTTTTAAGAGAAAGGACTTTGTCTCTTGAAAGGTCGTTTTTTGTAGTGTCTGAGTCCAGCCACACCACTGTGGTATTTCCATCAGGACTGTAGCTCTTGGCCCTGGAGAGAAGAGATGGCGCGTGGACCCGGAGGTACCAGGCTGCTACAGAGCCCCTGGCACGAGGGCAGTGGGGCTGGGACTAGGGGAAGGGGAAGGGATAAAAGGAGGAGGAGGGGGCAGAGGCTGAGCCACTGGCAGGAGGGAAGTCTTGGGCATGACAGCCCCTTGCCACAGGCACTCTGGGAAGGAAACCACTGCTTGCAAACCTCCATGCAAAGTGAGTGATTTAGGCCCCAGATTTAATCC